>JAASFZ010000535.1:0-15784 GCA_023334075.1 Globisporangium nunn | reverse complement strand
TTGGAAGCACTGGTGACGAGCGAGCCAGCGGACACAGACACACAATCGACAAATCATCGGTACGCCGATCGTATCGACTGCGTTGACACCAGGGTTCGTTGGCACCTACCGAGATGTAGTCCGTCATACTTGCTCCGGGGACCACATTCTCCGAGCTGACAAAGTCGGACATCTTCAGGTCACCGGACGACCTGTTGAGCGAACGGGACGCGAAAGAATGGTTCTAGTCGTACACGCGCACATGAGGAGTTGATTGAGAGCCACCATCAACCGTTACTGCGTTTGCCGCCCGTGAAGACGACCGGTTTCAACTGACTGCGCACTCGAGCATTCTAGCGTTTCGGCTCGAAGATTGCACGAGGAGGAGGGTCGACGTCGTCAACTTTATCCGAAAGTGAATAGCAGACGGTCGATAGTGGTATGTGAAGATTGTTTCGAGTTGTCAACGCTCATCGGCTGCTTCAACGCAAACGATACGCTGACAGCGACATCCAAGGGCTTCACAAATGTGGTGACAGGATTCACCTTGTTTCTTGTACTGCTCCAAGGCTGATGATTCAAGAAGCAACCTTGCCTGAATGACAATACGGCTTCGAGAGGACGGTGTTGCGCAAGCTTGCTCACGAACACTAGTTTGCTTCGCTCTTGCGCTCTCGCACGCAATGACTTCCACTTTCAATGTAAACAGAGCAGTCCAATCAATCCTTACATGAGTATTGTGTGTTCAAGTGCTGCACGATGCACTTGGTTTGGATACACGCACCACATAGTAGCGAAAGGTGAGTCTCGAGAGAGCAGCAGTGGATGTGACAAGTCTAGTTTTCCCGACCACCGACTACTCCACACTTGACGCCGAATGCGACGGTCCCGTACTCTTGAGCTTCGCCGGTTTGCTGTTCTCGTTCAGACACGGCACGAAGCGCCGCGTGATCTCGCGCCAATGTGGCACGCCGATCACTTTGTCACCGTCCTGCAGCGCCTTTATGAGCGTGAAGCAGCGCGGGTGACCCTCGGCGCGGAAGTTCTTGCGGAAGAGCTCGCTGTAGTCCATCACCTCAGCGAGACACTCGTGCTTGTGCATGCACGAGACCATTTCCGCCTGCTCCTCCGCCGCACGCTCTGTGTACCCGTGCAGTCGCGCAGACTCATAGATCGCAATTCCCCAGCGGCGTGCCTTTGCCTCGTCGTCGTTCTCACGCTTCTTGGCGCTGTTGTAGTCTGCGTTGACGCTCGTTGCAATGCCGCCAGCTTCTGCTGAGGTTTCGGCCTCCAGCGACGTCCCAGACGGGAGTGTGATGGAGTTCGAGCAAGCTGTGTACATGGTTTGGAGAATACCGGTGAAGTCGTACGAGTAGCTGTAGATGCCGAGATCCTTCGCGTCAATGTAGTCGGAGTATTCGGGAGGGAGGTCCTTAAAGTACGGGTAGAGTAGGTTGTTCGCGTTTGTGCGCACTTGGACCCACGTGTTGGAGAAGCTCTGCACTCGCATGAAGACATTGTCCGTGTTCCGGAAGGTCCCACTCGAGCGGCGCGCGCAGTTGGCCCAGAAGCGACTGTCACTGCCCTTCTGCGCCGATGTCAACAGAGTCGTCACGCTTCCGAGCTGGCACTTGAGGTAGATCGTCTGCAGCGCGTCCACGAACGAGTGGTGCGCGTAGAAGAGCGGATCAACAGGAGACTGGAGGTACGCCATGGTGCCACCGAGGTTGCTGTGGACTGTGTCTGCTCACATAAAGTGCGGATCACGCATTCGAGAAACACGCACAAGGTCAGAGACATCAATCGCTCAACTAAGTCACAGCAAGACAAACCAAGAGAGCTGCGACTACTCACTGTGTACTCCACCTTCAACCGCGCTCCGGAAGCTGTCCCACGTGTTGTACGAGAACACCTGGTTGTACACGGACGCGAAGAACGCGTCGCCCGGATATCGCGTCGTGGACACCGCGCCACGCACGATGCAGCCGGCGCACACGGTGTTGTTGCCACAAAAGTTCGCGAGGGTGCCGTTGGTCACGCACAGCGCGGACGAACTCGACTGGATGGTCTCGTTGTAGATGCGCAGGTTGGTGACCTTCCCGATTGTCGAGCCACCAAAGTCTGTCACGATCGGCGCGCAGTCCTCCATGTACTGGCACAAGCCTGCCGTGCGGCGTGCGGTGGCCGCCAAGTGGTCCCATACCGGCAACGTTACGCACGCGTAGTCGTCCCCGAGCGAGCGCAGCATGTTCTCGTATCCGAGCAGGTACATGCGGTGCCAGTAGATGAACATGCAGTTGCGGTGTGCCTCGAGCTCCGACAAGTACTCGATGTGGAGCTGCACGAACTTTTGGTGCAGCCCGCTCTTCATCGCCTTCCCCAGCGCGTCTAGGTAGAGAGACTTCTCACTTGACGAGTAGGCATCCCAAGACTTGCGAACTCGAGATTCCGTGCACGCGGTTCCGGATGCCTTGGTTGTTGTCGAAGACGGAGATGGAGACGGAGATGGAGACGGTGATGGAGATGGAGTCGGCGATGGCGATGGTGGCGCTCGTGGACTTGGAGTTGGGGGCGCTCTTGGACTCGGAGTTGGTGATTTGATCTTCCTCCAAAAGTCATCAAAGAATCCGTCCTCCTCCGAAGACGCTGATGCAAAGCATGCCAGCAGTACGATCAAGAGGACGAACACTCGTATGTTCGATCTCGGACGACCCCGATTCTGTATCATCTTGTTTCTCGGTGTTGTAGTCGAACTTGATTCTCGAAGTTTGTCAGAGCTATTGCTGCTACTGCACGAACAAGGAGAAAGCGGAACTGAGCATGGCGCAGCCGCATGATCGCCGCCACGGCTTCTCGAGAGCGCGACCCTCGACCACCAGGAGGCGCATGCTAGCGAGAGGTTGCGACCACTCGACCTCGCGAAAAGATCCGAATCTGTAAGCTCAGGTAGAGCATAGCTCACCTCAGATCCCTGCTGTTAATGCGCTGATGACGCGCACGTCTTGCAGTCAGCCAAAGAAACCCGCCTCCGCGCGCTCACTACCCCGTCGACCATGTTCCAGTTCGGAACTGCTTCAGCAGAGCAGGAAAATCCCGCGCAGCGCCAAGGATTGATGTTCACAAGAAACAGTCCTGCTGCGTCAAGGAATGGTGCGCTCATGTTCCAATCATGCTGTCGGTATGTGTGAGCTTCTTTCATCCGGTGTAGCGCGTTCTGAACATGAACGCTGACAGGGACTCGGACGAACTCTCACAAGACAAAATTGTGCGCGCCGACGCGGTGGTTCTGCACGCGACCCTTCTGGACACCGTGAACGTAAGCTCGACTGTGCGCTGAGCGGCTTCGTGTAGCTTCTACTCTTGCTTGTCAAACCCTGATGCGAGCAAATCGAGCGACTATCAGCGCGGGATTCAGGCCCTCCAAGAAAATCACCTACACATGGTGAAACTGAAGCTTCCCGTCTTCACGTTGTCATAAACGACAAGCTATTCCATCGCGCTGCTTCCAGTCGCTCTTGAGCCGCTTGATGTACTTGCATCCAAGTTGCGCAGCCAACAGCGAGGCATTCCAGAGGCAGAAAAACATCAACACGCTTCGCACTTGTGTCAGCTCGAACGGCAACGCCCACAAACACACGTCCGACTTGCGCCACATCCTCTCTGTGACGATGAACGACGAGCTCGCGATCCAGTTCACTGGGGCCAACCAGGCCGACTCATCGAGCACTCGGACGATGGAAGTGCTCGCTTTCAGGTGATCGAGATTGAATCTAAACCCGAGCTTTCTGGATCCCATCGACTCAGCAACATCTCAGCCTGAGCACGCTTTCATGATTGTCACACGGAGCTGGTAGTCACGGGAACATATCGCGCTTGGTTGAGGGGCAACGTAGAGAGTCTCTCTTGGCCTCGACGATGGATGCAGAGCGAGAACTTGTTCTTGACAACGTCGAGTGCCAATAATTGATGCAATCTATATACATATTTTGACGTCCGGTGACACCACAAGGCACCGTAACGCTTCACTTTTGCAACTTTGAGTAATTGCTTTCGGGACAATTTAGCTTTCATAACATTGACGTATAGGATCACCACATGTCTCGCGCACAATCGCATTTCACCATAAATAAACCTGATTCGGTTTAGGTGCTCCTAAAGCACAGAAAGCAAATTTCTAAAAACGAAGAGGTAAAATGCTCACATTTTCAAAAATCTAACAACATTCAGTGCAACAATCCCACCAAATATTTCCTAATGACTCTGTCCGACAAATAGATAAGGAAATATATCCCGAAATCCGAGAATACGCATATATATAAGGTCACCACATGTCTCGCGCACGATCGCACTTCACCTTTTTTAGACCTGATACCGCCAAAAGTTTCTGATCCCGAGCCATTTTGTGCGGGAGGGTCTCGCCAGGCTCTTTTGCCTAAAGTTTACAAAAAGACCTTGTCCCGAAGTAAACTATTCAATACGGTTTTAACAAAATCGGTCTTAGCGAGATAGCTTTCAACCCATTCTCAGGTTTGATCATTCTCCAATTCGCCGAGAAGATGTCGTTCTCGTTCGGCGCAACTCACGGGCCAAGGAACCCGCCGTTCGCCTCCGAGTCGCCAGCGCCAGCAGCACCAGCACCAGCAGCAGCTTCTCCTAAACCGACAAGCTTCACGTTCGGCCGTTCGCCAGCGCCAGAGAAAGCGGAATCCAAGCCATCGATCTTCGGCTCCAATGCCGCACCTTCCGTAGCTTCCGCAGGTCACGGCTTCAGCTTCGGCTTGGGGTCGCAATCAGCTGCACCTGCAACTCACGGCTTTACCTTTGGCTCGGGACCGCAATCGACTGCACCCGCACCACCAGCTCCTCCTACTCCGAGCATCTTCGGAGGTGGTGTGTTCGGCACATGTGGTGACGGCGCCTTTGGGCAGCCAGCAGCTGCAGCTGCAGCTGCGACTGCAGCAGCACCGAGTACCAGTGGTGGATTTGGCTTTGGGCAGCCGAATCCGCCTACTTCGCTCTTCGGGTCCTCCGCTCCAATTGCCAACGCAGCTCCTAGTTCCAATGGAACTCCAAGTGCGTTCGGAGGTCCTAGTGCCTTTGGAAGTCCGGGTGCCTTTGGAACTTCGAGTGCCTTCGGAGCAATCCGCCAAGGTCCGACACCTGCGCCGCCGCATCCGACCATCGGCGGCTTTCGCTTCAGTAGCGGTGGTGGCACGGGAGCGCCGGTACCAGCACAAACGGCGGAAGTCGCACCGTCGACAGCTGCTGCCGCCGAAGTGGCGAAGACGCTGAGTGTCATTTCGTTCGGAGCGGAGGTGAAGCCGGCGGATATGGGGAGGCCGCACCCAGCGACTTTCCAGGTGCCGCCGACGTCAAGTTCGTTCTCGACGCCAGCGCTGGCTGCTCAAGAATCGAAGCCAGCACTCCCGGCAATGACAAGCGGTGACGCGGCAAAGAAGCCACAGGAGGTCGCTAACAAGAAGAAAGAAGAGAAGAAACAGGAGAAAAAGAAGAAGAAGAAGAAGGCGCTGAATGGGCTCGTGATCGATGAGGACGAAGGCAGCGTGCGGTTCCCATCGCGTGAGGATGCCGCGTTCCGCTACCGCCTCTCGCTCACGAAGAGTGACAAGATCAAGATCTGGCTCGAGGACAAGAGCAGCAAGCACCAGTGGTATGTGGCAGTTTAGAACGACGTTCGAGCTAGTTGTGGGATATGTATACTCATGCTATGTGTATATATTGAGCAGGGAATCGACGGAGCTCGAGCTGAGCGAGGTCGTGACAGAGGACAGCGTGATTCCAGGGATGGAGCTCAAGGACTACTTCGAGGTGCGTTGAGATCTTATAGTGCTTTTTATCACTCGGGTTGGTTCTGTGATACTAACGCTGTGTGAGTTGTGTATCGGTGTGCAACCGCTTCGAAGGGTTTCAAGAGCTGCCTCGCAGCAGCAGACGCCAATGTATCACCTTCCAGCTCGTGCGATCTCTTGTCGCTCGACAAGAGCGGCGAGCTCCAGCTGGAGCTCTCGCCTGCGATTGTCATCTTCGCGAAGGTTCTGACGCCGACGTACAAGTTCAAGCTCCAGCCGGTGCAGTTGAGCGAGATGGACATCGTGAATGCCAAGCTCAGGGACCAGGACGAAGAGATTCGGGAGCTCCGCGACGAGGTGGACGAGCTGAGTGAGAAGCTGCAAGCGTGGGCACCTTCTTCTCATGACGTAACCACCAGCTTGCCATCTGTGAGTGGTCCCGCGGTGTTCCTACGCGCCGTGACGTCGCATCCCGCCTACTGGAACCAGCCACTGGAATGGACCACCGAGAGCAGCGGCCTCGACGAGGTGATTCAAGCAGTTCGCACCCACATCCGCGTTCTGCAGGCCGGAGTCTACAGCGTCCAAGTGGTGGTTCACCACTCGCACGCGCATGCGTGGACCTCGTGTTCCATGATAATCGCGCCCCCGGCGTTCCAGCTGTTTCTGAATGACGTCACGATCGCGAGCTGCTACGGCTCGAGCGAGAAAGGCGTGCTCCAGTCGTCGTCACTGCAGCACATCCTCCAGTTGAAGCAGCACGACGTGCTCAAGGTGGTGTACTCTGGCGCGAATCAGGCGAAGGAAGGCAGCTACATCAACATGTACATGATGAAGTAGGACACCCGCTGTGAGAGAGCAGAGGAATATACATTCAGTAGGTAGTTTAGCATGGTTTGGACAATGAAGAGGCTGTCTTTCCTGAGTTGTGTTTTCCTTGTCGGGTGGTCGAGTGCCGGCGCGCTTTTCTTCAATTGTACTTGGTACCGAGAGAGGCACTAAGACCTGGAGCGCTGGAGTTGAACGGTATCGAATACTCGGTGCTGCAAGTCCGTTCACTCTTGAGTTTGCCGAGATCTTGCTTCCTCGAACGGCCACGAAGCTTCAACAATCGAGCCCGAGAAGTTCACGCAGAAGCGGGCTGGGCATCTCGAATCCGACAATTACGGTGAGTTCTGCCTTGTGCTGACGCTCAAACACTTTGCCGACTAGCAGGAAGTGCTTGCACGAGATCAGCTCAAGATGAGCCACGAGTAGCTGCGGTTCACTCACCTGATGCTCGAATACATCGACACCACCCAACTCGAAGCGTGCTTCGTGCCGACATCTCCACCGCCACCACCGTCATCGACGACCGCGAACGATAACGACTCGTCGAAAGCGGACACCGGGCAACGGAGTGACACAACGCTCAAGTTGCAGCGTGTAGTTGACGACCTGTGCGTCAGGCATGCTTGAGAGGCCACGACGACCTGGATGTTCCTGTTCTGCGTGTTCGTATTCGGGATATGTCGCGGGCGTCATGCACCGAGAGTACTCGGTCTAGCAGCTTCAGTTCGGCTTCCCCAGCGCTCTTTCTCGTAAGTGCAAGTGACAACGGAAGCACCCGAGCATCACGTTCTGGCACCTGAAATTCAAGGCGCACAAGCTATACACAATTCGAAGTACACAAGTCCTGATTTCCTTTCTTCTTCCTTCTTCTTTTTCCTGGCTCGGTAGAATCTGTCGGTCGAATCCAGTACAGAGATTCGAATCCTCCCTCTCACTCTGCAATCTACAGCTTCCCACCCACCCCACATTCTGTACCTCGAACGAGAAGCATGGGGGATCGCTCCACGGCGGGGTGGAACGCGGCTGACACGGCGCTGCTCGTGCGCGCGTGGGGTGCCGCAGCCATAGAAAGTGCGCCGAAGAGCGCGACGGCGCGCGCGGTGTTCGCACATTTCCAGCGGCTGGCACCGGGCGGCGACAGTGGCCGCGCAGAAAAGGCGGTGCACGCTCGACGCGCGCTGCTGCACAACATGCATGCGGTGATCCGCGCGCACGATGCGCGGGCTCTCTCGACAGAGATCACTTCAAATCCTTCACCGTCAGTTCAATCGAATTCTCCATCCAGCGAGTCAGTGCCAATAGAGCAGCAGCAGCAACAACAACAACAACACCAACAACATGAGCGCACGTGGTTCCAACTTGCAGAGCCCGAGCGCCGCGTACGCTTCGCCGAGATCAACAAGCGTAGCTGGATGCAGTTCGTGGACGTGACGCCCGAACAGTTCGCCGACATCTCGGCACTCAAGAGTCTCTCGGTCGGCACCTCCGGCGGAGGCGGAGACGCGGCACCCGACGCGTCCGAGAACGAGGCGGCGGGCTCGGACGACGAGCTTTCGGCGCGTACGGCGCGCTGGCAGGGAGATGACACGACAACGCTGCTGCGCGCGTGGGAGCAGGTGGCGAGCGAGAGCGCGCCCAAGCGCCCGACGGTGCGCGAGATCGTGCAGCGCTTCGAGCAGCTCTCGGATGGTGGCAGCAGCGGCCGCGCCGAGGTTTCCGTGGTTCAGCGCCACACGATTTTGCGCAACATGCACGCAGTTATTCACGCGCACGACACGCGTGCGTTATCAGAGATGGCGCAGGTAGAGCATACTGCAGCAGCAGAAGCAGGAGAAGAGGAAGCGCCGAGTGCGGCACCACCGCAGCTTTGGTTCAGTCTCACGGAAGACGAGCGGCGGCGCTGCTTCACCGAGCTCAACACGAGAAAGTGGCTGCAGTACGCGAAGCTCACGGAGGAGCAGTTCGCGACGATCTCGACGATCAAGAGCTTGACCGCCGCGTCGCCAGTCGCTGTCGTTGTTCCCCCGGACGTGACTGAGACGGAGCGCGTCGGTGAGTTCGCGATGAAGACGCACCGATGGAAAAGTGACGACACGACGCTGCTCGTGAGAGCGTGGGCCGAGGTGGCCGCGGAGACCGCGAAAGTGACGGCGAAAGAGGTGGCGAAGCGCTTCGAGACGCTGTCGGAGGGCGGGTGCAGCGGGCGCTCGCTCACCGCCGTGCCCCAGAAGCACACGGTGATCCGGAACATGTACACGATCATCTGCGTACACGACGAGCGCGCGGTGGCAGAGGCCGCACAGACCGGAGAGAGCGTGCCGCGGCTGTGGTTCGACCTGTCCAGGGACGAGCGCCGGCGCTTCTTCACCGAGATGAACAAGAAGGCGTGGACGCATTACGTGGAGCTCACGGAGGAGCAGTACCACGCCATCTCGACGATCAAGAACAGCCGCATGACGGAGCCCGCAGCGCCTTCTCTTGAAAGCGTCGCGGATGAAGCAGATACAATCGAACCTTCAATCCCAGGTGAAGTACCTAAGGCTCTGCCTATAGTGAGAGTCGAAACGCGGCTGCCGACGCCGCGAGCGTTCTGGAGCACGAAGAACACGATGCTGCTGTTGTGCGCGTGGGCAGAAACGCGTGTGGCGAAGAAGAACCCGCATCCTTCGCCCTCGGAGGTGACGCAGCACTTCCAGACGCTTTCCAAAGACAAGGGTGGACTCACAAACGAGAACTCGATCCGGCAGCGACACAACATGCTGCACAATATGTACAACATCATCTGCGCGTACACCGAGTCGCTCACGAAGACCGCTGCTGACGACGACGAGAGCAAGTGCGAGGAGAGGCTGCCGTGGTTTAGTTTGGTGTACGATGAGCGCCGGCGCGTCTTCACCGCGATGAACACAAAGACTTCGTGCTGGTTCGTGGATCTGGCGGAAGATCACTTTACTTTTATCGCAGATACGCTGAAGCAGGACGTCGGAGGTGCTGCAGAGACTCCGACGCTGAAAACCGAGGGCGAGTTCGCCGCGGATGCGAACCAAGCGAAGCGTCCGAGGGGGATGTGGACGAGCGAGCACACGACTACCATGCTGCGCGCGTGGCGAGATGTCGTGACGGAGAAGACGCCGAGCAAACCGACGACTGGCACCGTTTATCAGCATTTCCTCGACCTCTCGAACGGAACTGGTGGCGCTGAAAGCTCCTTCATCCATCGGTTCCGATCGCTACGTTTCTTGCACTCGACCATCGTTGCGTATAACGCTCAGTGCGTCGACGAGAAGAGTGAACGATATAATGAGGACGGCGAGCGCTGCTACGGTACCAATAATGATGACAGCGACACCAAGGGTGACGACGACGACGACAATAAGAGAGACGGCAGCAGCGACAGCAATGACATCAACGACGGGAGCGCCAGTAACGCCACCGACAAGGCTGCCGACACCATTGACACCAAGGTGATCGGCAGCAACGATAACAAGAGTGGCGACAGCAACAGTGCCGCTCTGATAAACCATTGGTTCGAACTCACCCCAAAAGAGCGCCGGAGGCACTTCAACGACGCCGGCGGCAAGGCGCTCCTGTTTGTAGACATCACCCGTGAGCAGTTCGATGAGCTCTCGAGTATCTTATCGGACAAGAGCTTGCCGATGCCAATGATCACGCGAAGGTCGGACACGCGTGAGGGCGGCGAAGGCGGCAAGAGGAAGCGAGCCCGGGGTGGACGAAGAAAATCGCAGCAAGAGGAGAGCAACGCTGATCAGACAACAAAGCAGCGCAAACTGCTGCCAGCTCCGTCTGCGACGTCGTCGACCAGCAAGCTGGAAGTCGACGCGGAAGAGCGGTCCCAATCAGCTAGCGACGACAATGACGAGGAGGGGGAGGAGGAAGAGGAGGAGAACACGGTTGTTAATGCGAGTGAACAGTCCACTGCCGTGGCGAAGAGGGTGGAGAAACAAAAACACGAAGACAACGGGCATGCACATGCTCTCAGTCAGACGAGCGACAAGCTGGATAAAGAGGCGCCACCAACTCCCGTCACCCAAGTCTCGTATCCGCATCACGGTGAGAGCAACGCAGGGAGCGAGCCAGAAGACCACGGCGAACTCGAGGCTCAGCGGCCATTCTGCGGAGATGTCATTCGGAAAGCAGACAGCGAGAAACAGCAGCAGCTCAAGCGAAAGCGTGGCGAGAAGCTGCGTCTGGTCCATGATATGCAGAATGATGCGAATCGTCCGCCTGAGAAGCGGACGCGAGCGCAAGCGCGCCTGTTATCAGTCGCTGCATTGATCAAGAAGCAGACCGAAGCGCTGGAGCAGATGCTCTGCGAGTCAAGGGAAGTGCGTGCACGGGACCAAGCAGAGCGGGAGACCATCGTGAGTTGCATGACTCAGGATGCGAGAGAGCGAAAGGAAGGTCGTGAAATCCTGCACGGTCGCCTGGAAGAGATCCGGCGGCAACGAGTGACATGGCGTGAAGCGCGCGACGAGATGAAGCGCGCGCAGGATAATCGGTGTGAGTGAGCGGTGTAAGTAAGCGAGAAGATTTGTGATCATCAGTAAACGAACTTCCTCCGCCAAACAACCACAATGTCGTGCGCTCTCTGTTCTTCGTACACGAGCGCTACATGCACCTACTGATCTTACCCTACGATATGCAGCCTGCAACTGGAATGCATCACGCTGGAAAGCCTGGACAGGATCGTAATAGCCCGTTCGTTCGTTCACCTGATCAGCGCGATGACGATGGAACACCCGGAGATCGCGACGCCCGTGCCGCAGTACACGACGCTCAGCTCGTCACTCGGGATCATCGCGAGGATGTGGGACAGCGGTGACGACATCGTCGTGCCTTTCACGGTCGAGCCAAAGCTCATGGCGATCTTTTCGCCGTTCTTCAGCAGATGGAACGCCTCTCGCCCGGGTGGCGGATTCCCGAAGAGCCCGACGTTGTCCGGATTGAACGTGTTTACGTGGTGAACGGTCACGTGGACGTTGTAGACCCCCGCGCGTAGGAACCGGATTCCGCCCTGCGTCATGAGCTGGAACCACCCGCCATCAATCGAGCCGACGTCGCAGCTCCAGACCATCGGGTAGTCTTGTCGCGTAGAAGCCGCCGTTTTCGCGTACAAGTACGCAGGCGTGTTGAACGCAGTCGCCTGTGGGGAGCCGAAGAGAGGATACGAAGCGAACCCCGAAGAAGACAGCGGGACGCTAAACAGAGAAGGCGGCACAGCCGCGAGCTTCGTCGACAGTTCCTCCACCTCGGCGCGTAGCTCCTCGATCTCCTCGTTCTGGTCGCGGATGCGCGCGTTCATGATGTCCAATTCCGTCAGCTTCACGCGGCGCAGCGCGAAGCGGTACGTCGGCGTGATCACCTTGGAGAAGACCTGCACGGCAAGCGTGAGCTGCAGCTCCACGCGGTCGTCGTCGTCGTCGTCGTCGTCAACTGCCTTCTCGCTTTTGTCGTTCGCACTCTCGTCCGCGTCCTTGACGCCGTTGCTTGACGCCTTGAGCGCCTCATCCTTGTCGTCAGTGCTTGTGCGCTTACCAGCGACCTCTCGCACACGCACAAGGTCGTGCTTGTTGGCGCCTCGGAAGAGTCCCGTGTCCGCCGCGAGAAACGAGCTCTTGAACGACTGCAGCCGCCACACGAAGAATAAGGAGACAATGTGAGAGCGTCTGTACGACCACAGTCCTGCTCTTCGAGTAAGAGCTCGCAACGCACCTCGAAGTAGTCCTTGAGCTGCATCGTCGGGATCGCATTGTCCTCCGTCACGATCTCGCTCAGCGCGAGCTCCTTCGACTCCCTGCTCAATGCATACAGAGGAGTATGAGTATATACCTCACAGCGACCTCGGGATACTCCATCACGCATTACTACCACTGCTGTTTGCTGCTCTTGTCCTCGAGCCAGATCTTGATCCGGTCGCTCTTCGCGCGCGAGAGGCGGTAGCGGAACTCACTGTCGCCGCGCGACGGAAACGTCACGACGCCCTCGCTCTTCGTGGATGCCGATGGCGGCGGCCGCTGCTTCGCCATCGCGGGCTGCACGGAGACACGCGCGTCGCTTCCCCACGAGCTGAAGATCGACGGCGGCGCCGCGCTCCCGAACGAGAACGCGGTGCTGTTCTGCGGCGGCGGCGTCGCGCCACTCGCGCTGCTGCTGCTGCTGCTGATGCTGCTGGTGCTCGCGTTGCTGCTGAGGCTGAAGCCGAAGGCGGGAGCCGTCGAGGCGGCCATGACGTCAGCTTCTCGAGACGCGACGGCTTGAGCTTCAGGAGGCGAATCGGAGAATGAGATGTCGGACTTTGCAGGACGCAGAGAAAGTGTACCCATGTTGGGAATCGCCATAGTCGAGACGAGCTACAGCGGAACAAGTGACATGGATGTGGCTAAATGGATGGGCTCCCGGCAGGAACCGCGCCAGTGCTACGGCCGCCAGCACCTGCGCCGCTGAATGGGAACACGCAACGCTGCAGTCGCCAGTTTCTTTCTCTTCTCCTTAACACCACACGCGAGTCGAGGGGTTACTCGACCGGACCACCTACTCTCCTCCGTCCGTCTCCATGCCGCTTGCTGTTGGCTCCGCAGGCGCTCGCAGTCCGGGTCGGACCGCTTTAGAGCACGAAAGGCACGATGGCCTTGCGGCGCAGCTTCTTGTAGGCGTCGCCGTCGCTCTTGAGGTACCCACGGTGCTTCTTGAGCGCCCAGTCAGCCATCTGCAGGAAGCCCACGAGCGTGAAGACGTAGCTGAAGAAGATCTGCGTGAAGAGCGAGAAGCCGACCCAGCCGAGCACCTCGAACGTGTAGTTGGGGCACGATACGAGCGCGAAGAGCGGGCCTTTCGGCACCGGGCGCGCCTTGGAGCCCTCGGCGGGGCGCAGGTTGCGCAGCTGCACGTGCACGCAAAAGTTGAGCAGCTCCGAGACCGCGAAGAGCGCGAGCCCGAGCTGCACCTGGAGCTGCGACGTCGGCGCCCGGTACGCCGGGTGGCAGAGCGGGTAGCCCACAACGGCGCCGAAGGACCAGTAGTACGCGCAGTTCTTAAAGAGGTTGAAGAGCGGCATGGTCGGACGGCTGAAGCGGTGCACGAACACCGTCTCGAACTCGCGCTTGAGGAAGTGGACGCTCCAGGCCACGACGCCGAGCCACGCGGTGGCGTCGAAGGGCTGCGCGCGCGCATCCGCGCCGTAGAGCAGCGCCGGTCGCGACGCGTACAGCAGCACGAACGCCAGCGGGCCAAAGTACTCGGCGAGGAACACGGTGCGGTAGCCGATCTGCGGCCCGAGGTCCTTGAACTGCAGCTCGCTGCCGTCCGCGACGCCGTACGACGCGAGGCTCTTGTTGTCGTCCGCGAGCGACTGCGTAGTGAAACAAGCGAGGGTGGATGCGCTTCAGCACGAAGCGAGCGAGCGGAGTACGGCGGAAGAAAGGAGAGCGCATGGCAGGACACGTACGACGAGCACGCCGCCGGCGCCCGGGAGCTTGAAGCTCACGCGGTGGCGCGAGATGCGCGTCTGGCGCTGGAACGCCAGCTTTAGGTCCGCGACGCTGGCGGTCGCCGGCAGCTCGAAGGCGCCGAAGGCCTTCGCGGCGCCCTGGCGCGCGGGCTTGACGACCGTCACCTTCATGCTTCGGTCGCTTCGGAGGCTCTCGCGGGGGGTGATGTCACCGCCACTTGGAAAATGACGGCCGACACGCTTTTTGGATCGGGAATGAGGGGCTTTCGGTAATTAAGTGTATACCGCGAGCTATTGTTTGAATGCACGGACATGGCACTCAAGCGAGGATCCTGCCTTCCCCGATACAATGCCTCCTTCAGCCTCTTATAAGTTATACTGCACCTGGTTTTATCACTATCTGCGTCCTGCAACCTGATTGTTGGTTGGTTGGCAAACGACGCAAGCAGCACCTGCCTACCGCCAAGAGCTCATTAGCGCAAGCAGCACGACTAGCAGCACGATAATGACCGCGAACGTGAAGACAGGGCTGCGCAACCCGCTCGACGAGGCGCAGGTGCGCAAGGCCGTGCTGGCGCTGCAGGAGGTGGTGGCCGCCAAGACGGCGGCGCTGCCCAAGCAGCCGCTTGTGAGCAGCGTCGAGTACGTCTCGGCGATCATCACGCGCCGACTCGTGCCAGCAAAGGGCTCGCTCAAGCCCATCCAGATGTGAGTTTCCGGGCCTTCTCTCGTCTGAGCATTGCATGTATGAAGAACACACCGAACTGACGCGCTGGACTTGGCAGCAACATCCCGCACTCGATGCGCGGTGGCGAGAACGACGCCGAGATGTGCCTGATCGTCAAGACCGAGGACAAGGCGCGCATCAAGGCCGCGCTCGCGGCGGACCCTGTCCCGGGGCTCGCCAAGGTCATGGACCTCAAGAAGCTCCAGAAGAACTTCAAGCGCTTCGAGGACCGACGCACGCTTGCCGGCGCCTACGACCTTTTCCTCGTGGACGACCGCATCTTGCCGTACCTGCCGAAGGCGCTTGGCTCCAAGTTTTTCGTGCAGAAGAAGCAGCCGGTACCCGTGCGCGTCTCTCGTAAGAACGTCGCATTTGGCATCCGCGCGATCTACCGAAGCACGCAGATGGTCGTGAGCACCGGCGCGTGCACGAACGTCAAGGTGGCGCACCTCGGTATGAGCGTCGACGAGATCGTCGAGAACATCATCGTGGCCATGAACAACTGTGCTTCGCATATCCCCAAGGGCTGGAACGGCGTCCAGTCTATCAGCATCAAGACGAACGAGTCGGTGGCGCTGCCGATTTACAACTCGCTCGCGCCGCTCGCTAAGCTGCCGCCGATGCCCAAGAAGGTGGCGCTTGCGAAGCGTAAGCTGGAAGAGGCCGATGTGGACACGACTCCGAAGACCCCTGCCAAGAAGGCGAAGAAGGAGGAGCCGGTTGCCAAGAAGGCGAAGAAGACGGAGGCTGCGACTGAGGTTCCTTCGAAGAAGGTGGCGAAGAAGGAGGACAAGAAGGACGAGTCGAAGAAGGCGGTGAAGAAGGAGGTTGCTGCTCCTGCTGAGACTGCAACGCCGTCCAAGAAGGAGGGGAAGAAGGACAAGAAGACGGAATCCGCCACCTTGGCAAAGAAGGAGGAGGTTGCCACTCCTGCCAAGAAGGACAAGAAGGTGAAGGAGACCAAGAAGG
>JAASFZ010000534.1:0-15805 GCA_023334075.1 Globisporangium nunn | reverse complement strand
GCAGAGAGAGAGAGAGAGAGAGAGAGAGAGAGAGAGAGAGAGAGAGCCAGTCAGTCTCTCCGACAGCTCTGCGCCGTCCTCCCGCACACACACACACACACGCGCGCGCGCAGATGCAGACGCACTAGTAGCGCAGGTAGAACTCGTCGCTGCGTGCCATGGCTGCTGCTTGTTCGGCTTGCTCGGTTTTTTGCTGGCGAGCCGCAAAACCAGCCTCGCAGAGCAGGCGGCGCCGCTAATTTGCGGCAGATTAGTGCTAAAAGCGCCGGATAAAACAGCTTCGAGGCGCGAATTAGCAGGAGCAGGCAGCGCAGGCAGGCATGGCCGAGGAAGACACCGCGCCGCTGCCCGGGACGCCGCCGCCCAGCGAGCAGAGCCGCTCGCCGCTCGCCAAGCACGCGCAGCCCAAGGCACCAGCACGCGTGACTGCGAAGAAAAGAGCCAGCGCAGCTGCTGCGAGCGCTGCCGCTGCCGCCGCCGCCGCCGCGAAGCCCCGCGTGACACGGCGCGAACTCAAGAAGCTCACGGAGATGGATCTTGAGGAAAAAGACGTCGGCGCGTCCGCATCCTCGGCGGCAGCAGCTGCTGGGCCCTCGCTTTCTATGCCTGCATCTACACCCGCGGCAGTGCGGCCGTTCGGTGAGGACGCCGCGAGCACGGCGATCACCCCTAGCAGCCTGCACGACGACTTCGTGAACCTGATGAAGGCGCAGGGGCTGGAGAAGATGGCGACCGAGGCGGGGCTGATGAAGGACGGCGCGCTCGTGGACATCAAGCAGGAGGTCGTGGAGCTCGACGACGAGAGCGCGGGAGGCGGCAAGCGGCAGCTATCGGAGACGAGCCAGGACGGCGGCGGCGCGAGCAGCCCGACCTTCGGGAGCCCGTGCGTCCGCTGCTATTGGCTGCGTGCGCGAGACAGCGCTCAGTGTCGGCGAAGCGGTGGGGTGGGTGATGCGTTTACTGACCGTTTGCTCGCTATCGTCTAGGGCGTCTGGGAAGAAGCGCAAGTACCTCAAGATCAACAAAGGTTTGCGCCACTTCAGCATGAAGGTGTGCCAGAAGGTCGAGGAGAAGCACATCACGACGTACAACGAGGTCGCAGACGAGCTCGTGCGCGAGTTCGTAACGATGCGCCCGAACGACGCGGTCTACGACGAGAAGAACATTCGTCGGCGGGTGTACGACGCGCTTAATGTGCTCATGGCCATGGACATCATCTCGAAAGAGCGCAAGGAGATCCAGTGGAAGGGGCTGCCGTCCAACCTGCAGCACGACACCGAGATGCTCATTGTGCGTGCACTATGCGCTTGTGTCGCTGTGTGGTTCGCGCGGCTAATCGTAGCTCGCACCTGCGTGTTCGTGCGCATCAGGCGGAGCGCAATGCGCGCATGAAGAGCCTGGAGCAGAAGAAACAGCACCTCCAAGATCTGCTCGTCCAGGTGCGTGCGAGTGTCTGTATGGCAGCTGGTGAGGGCACGTTGGCGGCTTAAAGAGTGATGGATCGCTGTTACGCCGTCGCAGCAAGTGGCGATGAAGAAGCTGCTGAAGCGCAACGCTGCGCGGAAGCACGCACGCAGCACCTCCGCGGCTGGCAACGAGGCGTCCGAAGCTGCGGTTGGCGAGGCGAGCGGCGACGAAGGGCGTATCGCACTCCCGTTCATCGTGGTGAACACGGGCAAAGACACGGTCATCCAGTGCGAGATGTCGGAGGACCGGCAGGACATCTTCTTCAACTTCAGCGCGCCGTTCGAGATCAATGACGACACGGAGATCTTGCGGCGGCTGAACCTGCACCGGTGCGCGTACTCGGAGCTTAAGCAGCTCGTCCCGGAGAAGCTGCTGTCGCATCTCCCTGCCGAGTGCGAGGCGAAGAGCGAGGAGATTTAGGAGCCGGCCGTTGCATTCGTCTCTTTTGGCATGAGAGGGTAGTGCGTGTGAGTGTTGCCGCCACTGAGCTGTCGCGGTGGTCTGCGGTGATGAGGCAGGGAGGATTGGTAGGCAATCAAACCTACAGGGATCTGTTGTATGCTACCGAACTGGCGATGCGCGCGCATGCAAGGCGAGTGCTTGTACCAGTAGGCGGCCTGCTGCCTGCGCTGCTGCACGGCGGATTCGGCAGTGGGAGCGAGAGCCGCTCGCTCGCTGCAGCGCTGCGTCTCGACACGCGCCGCCGCTGCCGCTGCCGCTGCCGCTGCCGCTGTGAAGCGGTTCCAAGAGAATCGAGGACTTCTCCCTCGAAAATAGCACTGCGAAGAAAATCGAAGAGGTAAGGAGCTACCTGCAATATATCACTAGCGCGGTTTTGGCTTGGCCAAAAAAGCGCGGGAGCGCTCCTTCTTTATAGACTCTTTTGTATGGGAAGCACCACCATGGCCGATGCCAGCGCGAGCGCGAGCGACAGCACCGACACCATCGCTAAACAGGCCGCCAGCTCGACGGCGGCGGCAATGACGCCGGTCGACGTGGCGCTGGCGACGACCGCAGAGAGCAGCGCTGCTCCTGCAGCGCAGACGGCGGCTGCCAACGGCACGTCCTCTGGAGGAGCTGGCGATGACGGCAGCGCGCAGTCGCTTGATACTACTGCTACTGCCGCTTCTGGTGCGAACGCGACGGACGCTTCACCGAGAGATGGAGGAGCGAACCAGGAAGGTGTCACTGAAACGGAACCGATGGCGGAAGAAGAAGGCGGAAGTCTCGAAGCCGAGAGCGTGGTCGCTACGGACACTGCTGCTGTTCCTGAAGCAGCGCAAGCGGATGCACACTCGCCAGTGAAGCAACAAGCAGCGGAGAAGCAGAGTGAGGGAAACGTTGATGCTACAGACAAGGAGAAGGGAGACACGCAGCCAGCTGAGCACGAGGCAGCTGCAGAGAGCGCCACCGAAGCTGCTGCTGCAGCTGCTGAGAAGCGCAAAGGCGTTGACGCACCGGATGCCACACAGTCGGACGAGACGAGAGCGCCCAAGAAGCAAAAGACAGAAGAGAACAACGCGGTCAAGGAGGAGGTTTCAGCGACGGTAGCAGCACCGGCAGCTTCGCTGAAGGACGAGGCGCAAGTCCCGGCCAACGCGCTGGCCACTCCGATCATGATCTCGCGCGACGACATGGCCAAGATGGAGGAGGACGATGGACTGGTCAAATTCGACGTGATCACGAACGACGGGACGCCAGAGCACCTGATCCAGCTCACGACGCTCAAGAACATCTTCGCGCGGCAGTTGCCGAAGATGCCGAAGGAGTACATCGTGCGGCTCGTGTTTGATCGAAACCACCGCTCAATGGTGATCCTGAAGAATGGCACGCACGTGATCGGCGGCATCTGCTACCGGCCGTTCCTGCCAAACCACTTTGCGGAGATTGCGTTCTGCGCAATCAATGCAGCGGACCAGGTGAAGGGCTACGGCACGCGGCTAATGAACCACCTGAAGGAGTTTGTGAAGCAAGAAGGGATTACACACTTCCTCACGTACGCCGACAACTACGCGATCGGGTACTTCAAGAAGCAGGGCTTTGCGAAAGTGGTGTCGATGCCGCGAGCGAACTGGTTCGGCTACATCAAGGACTACGACGGCGGCACTCTCATGGAGTGCACGATTCACTCTCAGATCGATTATTTAAGGATCACCAGCATGGTGCACAAGCAGCGCAAGGTACATTTCATGTGCGATGACTGATTGGCTGACGCGAACCTGCGTTTCTCATGCTGACGAACGGGAAAATCACCCACTTTAATGACTTTTTTCGGTGTTCGTTCGCTGCAGGCAATTCAAGACAGGATCAAAGAGCGCTCGCGCGCACACATCGTGTACCCTGGCCTCGAGAAATTCGCTGAGGGTCGTCTCATGGACATCTACATGATCCCGGGCGTCAGTACGTCCATCTCGCTTTGGATGCTTTTCTCTCTCTCTCTCTCTCTCTCTCTCTCTTGCTGTCCTTTGGGTTTCTTGCTGTTGTCTTTCGCTGACGATTTTGAGTGAATAACTGCTATCTCGCTGCGCTTGGTACAGAGGAGGCTGGGTGGTCTCCAGCGACAATCCGGAACAGCCGCATTGGGTGCGTGTGGAGCGCAAAAGAGTTGCGAAGTTGTTGCTGTGTATCATGCGTTGACGAGCTCTCTCTTGTCTCGTTGATGTAGTACTCGCGATCCTGGGAGTCTCAAGACGCAGCTCACGCAGCTGTGGAAAGCAGTGTCGAGCCACCGCAGTGCGTGGCCGTTCCATGAGCCGGTGGACACGACGATCGTCGTGGACTACCTCGAGTTCATCAAGGAGCCCGTGGACCTGTCGCTGATCGCCAAGCGGATCGAGAGCGGGCAGTACACCTCGAAGATGGCGCTGCGCGCAGATCTGGATCTCATGTGCAACAACTGCATGATCTACAACACGCCGGACACGAACTACTACAAGTGCGTAACTAGCTGCGCGGATCGTCTGAGAGACGCATGCATGGTGCTGATCTTGCCGGTCTGTCGCGACTAACTTGTGTGCTGTGTTTCGCGCATTTGCCTCGCTCGTTCAACTACCCATGCACACATACAACCAGAGCTGCAAAGGACCTCCAGGAGTTCATCGAGCGCCGCATCCAGGTCCGCGATGGTCCATCTGCCAAGCCATGAGCGTCAGCGCTCAGCTCCGCGCTTCGAGAGGGTGATCGACGATAGGATGAGCGCTAGACAAGAAGCAAGTAGGTGCAACAGGAGCGACACGAGGCGATAGTTTACGAAACGAAGCTGGTCTCATTGTCTGTTTCTGCGGCTTATGAGCGGATGCTTCGCATATCTTCTGTTAAGCACGAAATGAGACGCCACTCCCGGGATGAGCTGCGCGCGAATGCTTCTTCGCACGGGTAGTCGGCAACTAGCAGCGCAAGCCCGCCAGCGAGCCTGGTCAGTACGGGCGGTTGTGGTCGTGCAACTCGTCGACGTCCTTGTGCACCACGTGGCGGAAGCCGTCCGACTTGAAGAGGTACACGTTGCAGATCCCACCACTGTAGGCATCGCGATGCGTCGCGTGATAGATCGCGTCCTGGCCGAGCTTGATGGCCTCAAGGTCTGTGAGGTCCCAGCGCCACTCGTTGTCGAGCACGCCGTAGGCGTAGGTCGAGCCGGAGCCGACCGAGAACTTGGGGATCTTCTCGCTGGCGCGGAAGCGTGAGCCCTCGTCATCAACGTAGTAGAGCGCCGGCTCGCCGTTGTCGTAGCCCATGAGCATCATGCCGAGCGACATGCCGTAGCGCTTGTAGTAGTTGCACGTGTTAGCGATGAGCTTCGAAGCGGCGCGCACCGAGATGCGGTGGCGGTTGCGGAGCTCGTACATGCGGCACTGCACCGCGAGATTGCGCTGCCAGAACTGGCAGTCGGCGGCTGTGCCGGCGAGCGTCGCGAGCATGTACTCGTTGATCTGGTTGACCTTCGAGACCTGGCCGGAAGACACGAACGCTCCCATGGTCGAGCGCGAGTCGACGGCCACGACGATCCCGCCGTTGTAGATGAACGCGAGCGTCGTCGTGCCCTTCTCGAACTTGAGCGCCTGCTCGTTGTCCTCGCCGTATTTGGTCTTGAGGTGCGTGCGCGCGTAGAGCGCCGGGTCCGCCACGGGCGGCAGCATGAAGCCGCTGCCGAGCGCGCCCGGGGCCTCGACCGCCGCGTCCGCTGGGCCCGCCGCCAGCTGCTCTGCCATGTTGGGCATGTTCATGTTGGGCATCGCGCCGCCGTAGCTCAGCGAGGCGCCGCGGCTGCCGGCGCGCAGGAAGTCGAGGCGCACGGTCGGGCCGCTCATCTTGGGGCTCGGTTGGCGTTCTTGGCAATTGGGAACAACAGGGGGCGAAAAAACCGAGCCAGCACACACACACACACGCGGAAAAAAGATCGCAGCTCGCCTAAGTGCGATGTTGGACGAAGCGCGCGGCACCTGAATACTGGCCGCGGCCACTATTCGGGTGTCGCAAGTCAGGTGAGCCTTTGCCGAGGACTCACATTCGCTTTCGAATTTACGCACACCCAGCACCATGAAGTTCGGCAAGCAGCTCGAGATCTCGGCCAACCCGGAGTGGCGCGACACCTACGTGCAGTACAAGCGGCTCAAGCGGCTCATCAAGCGCGTGGCCTTCGAGGTCGAGAAGCACTCGCGCCGCCACGAGCGCGTGCTGCTGCAGCAGCAGCAGCAGCAGCAGTCGCAGTACGGCGCCACGAGGCCCGCGTCGGCGTCGGCGGCACCGCCGCGCGAGAGCAGCGCGTTCGCCGCGGCGCCACCGCCGCTTTCGTCCGACGACACGGATCTCGTGCAGGTGCGCGTGGACGAGACGCACCCGCTGCTGCGCGCCGCTGTGGATGAGGTGCAGGAGGCCAAGAATGACTTCTGGGAGGTCACGGCCGACAACCTGCGCATCGTCAACGACTTCTTCACCGGCAAGATCGTGTCACTCGAAAAGAGCATCAAGGACTTTGAGGAGTCGATGCTTGATGAGCAGAACTCGCGTGGACACGTGCACGCGCGCGGACGCACACTCTCGCAAGGTGCGCTCGGGCGGTGGTTCTGGTGGTTCCGGTGGTTCCGGTGATCTTAGAGGAGTGGGACCCGAGAGAAAACCGGTGGACTAAAAGGTGACTGATTGTAATGGTAGACCACGGCTTCTCTGGGCTCCAGGATATCTACGACACGCTCGTGGACCTGCGCACGTTCGTGCAGATTAACCACTCGGGCTTCCGCAAGATCGTCAAGAAGGTAGGTACATGCATGGCTCACGAGAGAAACGATCGCCTGCCTTTTGCTGCTTCGATGTGCTGGCACACATCTAAGCACTGTGGGTGGCTTGCTGCTGCGCTTGGTGTAGTTTGACAAGACGGTCAAGGAGAACACGCTAAAGGACTTCATGCAGCGTCTGGAGAAGGAAAAATTCTACGCGTCGGACGAGATCGACCGGCTCTTTGAGCGCGTGATTGGGCTCACATCCAAGTACGACTCGAGTTTGCTCGGTTGCTTGTTGGTTTGTGATGCACGCCCACTTATAGACGACCGATTTTGCTTTGTGTAGAGACAAGCTCGAGGCTGGAAACATGGAACGCCGCGTAAAGCGTATGCAGGGGGACCAGCACTCGCTGCTGCGCAAGGTACATTGAGGGCTAGATGCACACTCAGATGCAAGAATGCTGTGTTGAGTGGGGCGAGATCTGATGTCTGCATGTGTTTTTTTTCTATGCTGTCTTCGACATGAGTAGGTGAAGTTCGTGCCGTTCAGTATCTCGCTCTTCTTCTTCATCTTCCTCCTTATCGTGCGCGTGACCCCAGAAGGTACCGCTTTTTGATGCGTTGGTGTTGACACGTTTGGATTGGCTTGTGATCTAACTGATATATGATGTGCGGTTGCAGGTCACGACGTGCAGCAGCGATGTTTGGCGATGCTAGTCTTCATCACGTCGTTGTGGGTAACAGAAGCTGTGCCGTACTTCGCAACCGCACTGCTCGTGCCACCGATGGTGGTGTTCCTGGGCATCCTGAACAACAAGGCGCATCCCGATGTTATGCTCACATCGAGTAAGTCTCTGTAATTTGTTCGCATGTGCTGAGAGTGTGTGCGTTGAGTCTAAAGGTAACCCGCGTTTGTGTGTTTGGCGAATGTGGTTGACAGAGGAAGCAGCAAAGGAGGTGATGTCTCAGCTGGTGAACCACACGACGATCCTTATCATGGGCGGGTGCGCTATGGGCTTACCGTGATAGCTGTACCAGGCAGTTCTTCAGTTCCCTAAGCAGCTTGTTCTGTTACAGATACGCCATTTCGGCGGCGTTTGCAAAGTGCCAGATCGAACTGTACATCGCAGCAGTTCTGCAGCGGCGCTTCAAGAAGAGTCCGAACTTGTTTTTGCTGGCGATCATGATGATGGGGCTGTTCCTGTCAATGTGGATCAGCAACCACACGGCTCCCGTTCTGTGTGTGTCGGTACGGTTGCGCGCTTGTATTTTGTCACGAGGTGTTGCTGGTGGACGATGAGCGCGAAACCTGATAACGACATCGTTGCAAATGCGCCTTTGTTCAGGTTCTGCTTCCGATCATCCGGGACTTCCCAACGAACAGCGCCTACGTGAAGACGTTGCTCATCGGTCTCGCGTTCGCGTGCAATCTCGGCGGTATGATGACTCCGATCTCGTCGCTGCAGAACACGCTCGCGGTGTCGTATCTCGAGAAAGCGGGGTACAGCATCACGTTCGGTCAGTGGATGGCGCTCGCGGTACCGTTCTGCACCGTGTCGACTGTGCTGGTAAGTGCTGCATCGCGAATCTCGCTGCTGTTGTGGTTGACAAAAATGAGGGAAAGGCATCTGACAACTCGATGAACAGTGCTGGATATTCTTGCTGTGGGTGTTCGACCCGAAGGACGCCAAGTACATCCCCCAGATCGTCTACGACCAAAAGCAGAAGATCAGCAGCCTCCACATCACTGTCATCGCGCTGACGCTGCTCACGATCTTCCTCTGGGCGACGTTCTCGCTTACAAGCCCGACGTTCGGCGACTTGGGCATCATTTCGCTCATGTTCATGGTGAGGCGAGAGCTGCGATATCGATGGATGTGTGCTTGTTCTTTTTGGCACTCATTCTCGGACTTCCTTTGTTGTTGGTTGTCTCGATTGCAGTTTGTGATGTTCGGCACGGGGATGCTCAGTCAGTTCGACTTCAACTCGTTTTCGTGGCACATTCTGTTCCTGATCGGCGGCGGCAACGTTTTGGGCGATGTTAGTGGATCTGTCTTTCGTTGGTGCTGCTCATTCCTGTATGTGAATTGACGAACGTGTTTGTGGCATCCCAATGAAACTCTGTAGGCGGTGCAACGATCAGGGCTGCTTGATACACTGAGCCACTCGATCATCCTCGCGCTGCCGTCCGGGAGTGTCTGGGTCGTGACGATCTCGCTCTGTTCACTTGTGCTGTGCTTGACGACGTTCGTGTCGCACACGGTCGCGTCGATTATTCTGTTGCCGATCATCGTCCAGCTGAGCATCCAGATCGGACACCCGCACATCCCTGTGATCTGCTGCGCGCTCGCGATTTCTGCTGGTGCGTATGTTCGGAAAATCCTGCACTCGAGTTTGGTATCGTCGTGGTGCTCCTATGTGCTCACAGCGCGAATGCGGTCGAAATATGTGTCATGTGTAGCGATGGCGCTGCCGTTCTCGTCGTTCCCGAACATCAACTCGCTGTTGGTGCTGGACGACCATGGACAACCATACCTGACAGTCCAAGACTTCCTGCGCGTGGGCGTCACCTTCTCGCTGATCACATCAGTGCTCATCGTCACTCTCGGCTACGTGCTCATCATCGGGGTGCTGGGCTACAGCATCGCGCCGTCGACCATCGTCAATCTCTAGACCTACAATCCTCGTTTGGCCTCGCAGCATTCGCAGCAGTTCGCTGATGCTCAGCAGCGAGGGCAGTCTGCTGCAACCACCTACAGTGCAGCACAAGTTCTCGACTCAAATGAAATGAAGGACACCATGTATTTCCCCTTCTGCTGTTGTTGCTGTCAGAACGACCGACTGTACTTTTTGATCTCGTACAAGATCTCCTGCGTCGTGACGATGTCGTTGCCAAACGGGGGCTGTCGCTGTCCGTAGCTCCGCTTCACGATCTCGACGAAACGCGTGTAGTAGAGCAGCAACTGCGTGAGCACCTGCTTGAGGATCTCCATCCCGTTGCGGAAGTTGGAGAAATACTTCATGATGTTCCCGTTCATCTTCTCAATCCCGCTCTTCCACGAGCTCGCGAACTCGCGCACAATCTTCTCAATTTGAGCCGTGTCCACTTCGGCAGACGCGCTTCCGTTTCCTGCTACCGACGATCCTGCTGCGCCGCTCTTTCCAAGGGTAAGGCTCTCATTCTGCCGCACGAACTGAATCAGCTTTGCATACCACGTCTGCAGTTCCTCCTCGACAAACCGCTCACGCTGCTCCGCGAGCAGCTCCTCAAACCTGCTCGTCTCCTCCGAAATAATACGGCGCTCCTGGAACAACGACAGCACGAGGTCGTAGTTGTTCACGAGGAAGACGCATCGATCCTTCGAGTTCTTGTGCTGCTCTGCCAAACGGGCCAGCAGACTCAGTATCTCGTCGCGCAGCACGACGAGGTTGTTGAGTACCATGTCACCGGCACCGTTCTCATGCATCTGTGCACTCGAGATCGCCGTCGCGTCGTCCACATTCGCACCACGCTGTGTGTACATGCTCAAGCTGAGCACAGACGCAGCAAACTCAGCGTACCGGCGAATCACATAGTGCGGGTGCAAGTCGATGGCGCCGAGCTTCTTCACTTTCGCGGTCTTGACGCTCATCAGATTGAGATCGAAGACGGCTTTAAAGCGCGGCCACAATAGCAGTGTCACGCGATCAAAGTACGAATCGAGCACCGGGATGCGTCGCTTCTCCATCACAAGGCGCTGCGCGTACGTGAGCCGCACCATCAGCAGTAGCCCAACCGCGTCGTAGCACGTGAACAGGTAGTTCTCGAGGTTCTCGAGACATGAAGAGAGCGTCTTCGCGAAAACGCGCAGGAAAAGGTCTCTGGACCGCAGCAGCTGGCTGTCTCCATAGCTCGCCTTAAAGAAATCGAGCAGGAAGAGGTATTCGGACGTCGCCGAGTTCATCAGGTGCTGCTGCACGTTGCGGAAGATCGACTCGTACGGAAGCTTCTGGTTCTCCTGCTGCGCCACGTGCAGCAAGAGCGGCGGCGCAGCGGCGGCTTCCAGAATCTTCTCGCGGTCGCCCATCGAGAACGTGTCGTTACGCTTTGCTAGGTTCACGCGCGACGTGAAGAGCCCCTTGAGCGACTGCTCCTCGACCGCGATCAGGTCCGTGCGCGCCGCGACCTCCTCATAGAGCTTCATGAGTCCGGCGTGGTAGGACTTGAAGACGTTCGTGAGCGTCTTGCTCATGGCCTCAGCGTACACCTCGCGGAACTCCTCCTCGACCTCGGGCGCGTTGTCCGCGAGAAACGTCACGAGGTACTTCATCGGCAGCAGCGTGTTCTGCTGCAGCATCTGCACGTTCGTCTTGGGCTTCTTGATCTCGCTCACCTTGGCAAGCAGGAACTCGCGCACGCGCGCCACGGCGCGCGCTCGAAGCTTCTGCAGCTGCGCGTCGACGTCGCGGAACGCCGCAGTCTGCGACGGCACGAGGTCGAAGGACGAGCCGGCCGGGTCCGGCTCGCGCAGCGCTGCGTACTTGAGTTTGGCGTTGAGTGCCACGAGCGCGTGTAGGTACGCATCATTGACGTCGGCATCATCGATCACGGCCACGAGCGACGGCGCGAGTGCGACGTTCTCGAGGTATCTCTGGAGCTGCTCCTCAGCCGCGCGGCGGTTGCGAAGACGCACGTTCATGCCGATGGACTCGTCCTGGAGGTGGCGGATCTCGTCGCTGATGCCGCCAAGGTCCGCCTGGAAGCCCAGGAGCATCTCCTGCATGCGCGCGAGCACGTTGTCGCATGCCTGGACCTCGTCGTGCAGCGCTACGATGTCTTCGGCACGCAGCACGTACTGCGCCACAGACTCGGCCTCCGCGGCGCGCAGCTCCTGATCCATCTGCCGCGCGTACTGGCGCAGATCCACACCCTTTGCGAGCGCCTCCTTGATCACGCCGTCCTGCTGGAAGAGTTCGAGGTAATCGTCCAGCTCATCGAAGTCGATTTCCTCGAGGTTCACAGCGGCCGCCGGCGCCGCACCCGTATCCTGCTCCTGCATCGTCGACATCGTCATTTTGGAGTTTGCTCCTGAAGCCATAGTGAAGAAAAGTAGAATGGACGTTAAAAATCGTCGAGTCGAGTAAAGCGAACGTTATAAACAGTTAAAAATAGAAAAAGAGTCGTTAACAATTCCGTCATCCACTCTTCCAGCACTTGCAGAGCATGGGTACGATGTTTGCACACTGCTTACACTAAGCATCGCAACGTGCACGCGGCCAAACACCATGCTCGCTCTCTTGCTTTTGCAGCTAGTTTGGTGCAGTCGGCATCACGTGCAAGGATTGGAGTGCTTAAGCGGGCGGATCCGTCCAGTCTTCGTTGACTACAGTCGTTGCGATAGGACCTCAAGAGTTCTCTAACCTGCTCAAGATGCGAGTAGTGTGCACGGGCGTGTGATCGGTAACTCCTTCGGTCATTCCGCCTGGCACAGAGACTCTCGTCCTCGCTACTCGTTTGCACCTCGGCTCCCGCAAGTTCCCGTAAGCTTCCGATTCCAAGTGTCACGATCGCGCCATTCCCCGTGAAGGTGCTCCGACACCGCCGCGCCTCCGTCGTGCGCGCGCTGTCTCGAGACTCTCAAACTCATCTTTCACGGCCAGCAGGTTCTTGGTGGTGCCAAGACGCACGAGCGGCGCGAGCTTCTCCGGGTACACGCCCTCGGCGCGCAGCACGGCGGTGAACTGCTCCAGCACGTTGTTCTCGTGCAGCAGCTCTTCTGTTGGTGCCGGGTGCAGCTTTAATTTCGTTTGGAAAGACGACGACGAGAGCGACACGGAGAGTCGACGGCTACGCCGCCGCGTGCGGATGGGCACCGCTGCTGCCACGGCGCAGTGCACCTGAAGGCGCACGGAGTGCAGCAGCTGCTGCTTCTCGTCCACGACAATCTGCACGATCGTCTCGGCGCCTTCAGCAGGGAACGCCGTCTCCGTCCACACATACGTCTGAAGGGCTGGCCGCCGCGTGTCAAATTCCAGATCGCTCAGCTGCACGCGCTTCTTGCGCAGCAGGCGCCGCAGATGCCCCACGTGGATCCGTTTGTCCACGTGCGCGCGCACGACGGTCGACGCCTCGTAGTTGTGTGTCTGACGCTGCAGCCAGAGCTGGAGCAGCTCGTACACGAGCTTGAACCAGAGCAGGTTGAGCACGAGGAAGAGCCCCGGCGGATCGATCAGCGGCGCCTTCACCCACTCGAGGAACCACGTCGGCGGGTCCACCTTGAATGTGCCACCGCTCAGCCGATCCACGACTTCGAACGCCAGGTTCCCGACGAAAATTGCGCGAATGATCTCGACGTTGCGCCCCACGCGCCGCCGGGTCTGCAGCGTTTCCACCATGTGCTTGATGTTGAGGTCGAACTCGCTCGAGACCTCGGCGAGCTTGGTCTTCGTGATCGACTCGAACTTGCCCAGAAGGATGTCGAGCTGCGTGCGCAGCTTCTCGATCAGCTTGATCGAGTCCTTGCACCGCGTGAGAAGATTATTCTTGCGCTCGAGGAGCTGCAGTGACTTGTAAATCTTGCACCCCGCGGCCTCGAGCGGCACTGGCGGCAGCTCGAGGTCCTCCACGGACTCGAGGAGGTACTGCAGGCACTCGATGAGCAGGATTGTGTTCTTCGCTGCGTCACTCAACGACTTCTTCACGTACCCACGGCTCTCGGGGAAGCGCTGAAAGTTCCGGATGAGCTTGCGCAGGTTCCCGAGAGTGTCATCGAGCACAAACGTGCGCAGGAAGAAGTTGCGGATGAAGATCTCACGGCTGTTGAGCCCCATGAACGTCGTCAGCAGCGGCTCGTATTTCTGTCCGTTCGGGCCGCAGAACAAGCATCCTTCGCGGCCGAGGAACATCACGTCCTCGCGCGTGATATCGTAACAGGCGAAGATCTCACCGAGCACCTGCTTGAGCTCGTTCTCGCACGCGCCTTTGTCGAGATACTTGTGTGCAGGCAGCTTCGGCTCAATCGACTTGGACATGATCATGTTGTACTTGTTCCGCTCAGCTTTCTTCTTCATGAAGATCATGTCGATCACGCTGATCTGGTAGCGTGAGAGCAGGTCTCGGATGATCACCGATGAGTCCTGATGTACATCCACGAGCAGGCGTGCGAGCAAGTCGAGCGGAATGTCTTTCTCCGTGCGGTGCATGATCGCGTCCACTTTGACGCCGTAGAGCAGCGCGCCGCTCACGTGAAGGTGCATGCCGAAGTTTTCGATCTGGATCACGCCGTCGTCTTCGGGGAAGTTGATCTCGGCTTCGAAGTTGATGAAATTCGTCGCGTCGAAGTCGAGAATCTTGACTTGTGTCAAGCCTGGCGGCACCTTGAAGTGTGTCGCGGTCGGGTTCTCATCGATCTTGGAGCTGAAGAGCCCGCCTTGGCAGCGCTCCATAGCCCCGAGACGCTCGTTGAGAGCTGCTATCTGGTTCGCGCCGAACGGCATCCACTCACCGACTAGCGCGCGCACCTGGGACAGCACGATGCTCTCGAGTGCGTCCTTGAACATCATGCTGTGACCGTGAGCGCTCTCTGCGGCGCGACTCGCATTCGTAGTCGGCTCGATGCGATATGCATTGTTCGAGCGCAGACACGACGGAATGTACGGGCTCGAGACGTATGACACGTCCTCCGAGGCCGTGATGCCACTGATCTTGGTGTACTCACCGCTTGTGAGCTCGAACTCGGAGCCATTGTATATAACGTGGATGAGCTCTTGCAAATCACGACGCTGCAATGAAGATCGCTGCTTCTCCTGATCGTCGCTGTGTGACGGCGCAGGCGGGTAGATGAATCGATTCGTCTCCTCCTTGATGGCGGCGGGGATCTGCTCCACGATTGCCATTCCTCTCTCCGTGACCTGGTACGCAGTCACCGGTTGGTAGTCGACCGACGAGAGCTTGATGCCGTTCAAGAGCTTGGCTTCCCACAAGTCATCAATGACCGACTTGGCTTCCTGCGAGACGCGTAGCCAGCGCCGCTCTGTCACCCCTTTGAACGAGATCCAGACGAGGTTCGGCGCGTAGTCGAACTTGAGCGCTCCCTCGTCCACGCCCTCGTATAGCAGCACGAGCAGCGCCACCTGGCGGATCCACGTCTCGGGCGTGCGTACGTTCGGCGACTGGCGCGCATACTTGCTGATGCAGTAGAGTACCTTGCAGTGCTCCGTCGGCCACGTCTCCGGCGCCCCGAACCAGACCGCATCGTTACTCGGATGCAGCGCCCCGATACCGAGCGTCATTTGACGCGTTGTTTCGAGTGTGCGTCAATCGACCGAAGCGACACTTTTGTATGTAAGAAGGCAAAAAATGGAGTATTCGAGTACATCGCAAGTCACCCGGAAGCACGCCCATGCACACCAGCCACCATCACTACCAGCACCAGCACTTGATGCATGACCGAGTCGTGCACACGCAAAACTAGAGTCCATTTTGTTAGCGCCACAGGTCAATCACACCGCTTCGTTGCATGTCCTCCGCAGTTTCAGCCGTCGTCGAGTGTGTTGTATCAGGCTGGCTGCTCACTACACCGCACTCCTCTTGCTCAAGCCTCGTTCTCTTCCGCTGATGCTGCTTCCTATCAGTGCGACGACGGCGACGAGCTGGGCTGTGGACATCTCCGCTTCGCCATCGAACGCTGGAGCGCGGGAGAGCGAGCGAGCGAGGCGCCGCGGTCCGCAAGCGCTCATTCTCCCTTTATGCAAGTCACGATCCTGAGCACGCACCCACTCGTTGTCAGCAGCGAACCCACCTTAATGAGACGCACAGTAGCAGGCATGACGAACACGCACCAGTCGAAGCCGTCGAAGAGCCCGGCACCCTCCGTCGCCGTGGTTTCTTTGATGGACCACTGGCGGTTGCGAATATCCGAGAGCCCCATCGCCTCCGAGATCTGCCCCCACGTACGCATGCATTCACTGTCACTATCTCCGACGCTAATGTGCCAGTCAAGAGCGAGCTCGGAGGCGAGTAACGCACCTGTGCGGCGTTCAGCGCCCCCTTCTGGTCTTGTTTGTTCGCAAACACTAGCAGAATCGAGTCCTTGAGCTCCTCCTCCTGCAGCGTGCGAGCCCTCACGTCCGTCAGCACGCTG
>JAASFZ010000533.1:0-15842 GCA_023334075.1 Globisporangium nunn | reverse complement strand
TCGCAACACATCTTGGAGATTTGATGTGCTTGAGGCAAGATAGCAGTAGTGGAGCGAAGAGTGAGCAGCTCGGAAGCAAGTTGCAGGCGCGAGCGAGTTCCAAGTGCTCGAGTACCTCTAGCTCGCCCGATCTTGCAGTCTCGCGTCGGTTCGAACTCGACGCGCATGAAGCGGAACGTTTGGCCACGTGTCTGTCAACCATCCCGAGTCAGTCGTCTTCATTTACGCTATTCGAGATGCGCGGTTCACTCGCGCGCCCGAACTCTGCAGCGAACCTCTTCGATCGCAGTCGCGATCTCGCTGCGTGTTTGCAGGTACCAGGTCTTGGAGGCTCATACGCTTGGTAGTGCTGGTGTCAGTAGAGGCAATGTCGCCACTCTCTAAAGTACGAAAGCCGACATACTCGGATCAGGTTCCATCCAACGTGTCGGCTAAATCATCAGATCCCGCCATGAGCTCGGAGCTCACGCAGCGCAAGGCCGCCGCCTCCGCCGCCAGCAGCCACACAAGCAGCAGCTCCAGTAATTCAAGCAGCATCAGCAGCAGCGCGCAGCTGCTCGTCGAGCTCGACGTGCGCCCGTCGTGCGCCCACGACGCGCCGCGTCGCTACGTGCGCGCAGGCGACCGGATCGCTGAAGCTTCCAGCGTCGCTGGTGCGGACCGCGCGCGCCCGTCGTCGCTGCGCGGCGGTATCACGCGCGAGCTCAAGGAGATGTTTCTGCCGGCGGGCTACCCGGACAGCGTGAGCGACGACTACCTGGCGTTCCAGGCGTGGGACACGCTGCAGGCCGTGTGCAGCTACTTGCGCGGCGTGCTGGCCACGCAGTCAGTGCTGCAGAGTGTGGGCGTGGGCAACGACCAGGCGACGCCGCTTGCCGCCGCGCTCCAGTGGGTGCTGCGCGATGGCTCGGGCATGCTCGGCGGGCTTGCGTTCGCCTACGTGGTCGGCCCCAAGTTCGACGAGAACGTCAAGCGCTGGCGGCTCTTCGCCGATGTGATCAACGACGTCGGACTCACGCTCGACATGCTCGCGCCGCTCTTCCCGACGACGCTCGTGACTGAGGTGCTTTGCGTCTCGTCAGTCTGCAAGACCATGTGCGGTGTCGCGGCGGGCGCCACGCGCTCGTCGCTCATGACGCACTTCGCCAAACGCGACAACATGGCCGACTGCGCCGCGAAGGAAGGGTCCCAGGAGACGGCTGTCAAGCTCTTCGGACTCGTCTTCGGCATGTACTTCGCCAACGCGGTCAACGCGTCCCCGACGGCCGTCTGGGTCGCGTTCCTTGCGCTTACGCTTGTGCACGTCATCGCCAACTACAACGCGGTCTCGGGGCTCTGCATCCCAACTGTGAACCAGCAGCGCGGCCTCATCCTCGTTCAGCGGTTTCTCCGAGCTGCTGTTGCTGGCGGCGCCACGAAGAAGAAGGATGCGGACGTGGCCGACCACACGAGTCAGTTCTCTATCCGGAGCGTGAACCAGAGCGAGCCAATCTACCACGACCCGAAGCTCCCGATCCGCAAGGTCGTCATGGGTGCACAGGTGCGCGACGCAAACCTCTCAACCCACGACTTGGACTTCCTCCTGCAGCTCTACTCGTACGTTCTCGGTCAATTATTGTCATCTGCTCGCAATAATTGCACTGTCACTGACCTGACTTGAGCGCTTGCTTGCATGGTGCAATGCAGCGACGAGCGCTACCTGCTCTCGACCGACGGCGACCGCGTGTACGTGCTCTTTCGCACGGACGCGAAGCCCAAGGACGAGCTGCGCGCGTTCTACCAGGCGGTGGTGGTGCTCGAGGCGCTCGAGGCGCAGGCGTCGTCGTCGTGCCCAACCAGCAGGGCGAAGGCGGGGGCTGGAGGCATGCAACAGCAGCAGCATCACCACCAGCATCACCACCATGCATTGCTCGAGAGCTCGTACGAGAAGATGGGGAGCGACTTCTCGTTCTTCTACCAGCAGCTGCAGACGAGCGGCTGGCGTACGCACATGTTCCTGCTCAATACGAGCTCGTGGCGGATAAGGCTGAGCGAGGAGCCCTGAAGGGCGGCATCTCGAGGGAGATGGATTCCCATTCGCTTGCTCGTGCGCGTGCATCTCGACAGTGTGCTCCATTCTCTCATAAATAATGGGGGTCGTGTGGTGTGTCGGCGTCCTCACTGCGAGATCTGCTACTTCCTTCTCCTACTCCATTGCTAATGCCCTACAGCCCCATACCCACGCCGCCGCTGCTCGTGCTGCTCAAACTACCGGCGCTGCGCAGCTGGTGCGAGATGCGCGGGCCGAGGCTTCTTGGACCGCTGCTTGAGCTCCCAGCGGACAGGAGCGCAGACCCAGAGGTGCGGCCACTCGCCGCGCCGCCGCCGGCTACCTCCGGCAGCTGCGCCTCCTGTGTCGCCCTCTGCAGAAACATCTCGCACTCTTGGAACTTGTCCGCGAACGCGTCGAAGTCGTGCGACGACGAGAACCAGGCCTTGAGCTCCTGCCGCTTCGAGAGACCGCCGGCTTTCTTCTTGCTCCCTTTGAGCTTCTTCTCCTTCTCCTCGCAGATGCTGCGCAGCTTTTCGTAGAACTCATGCAGTCCTGATAGGAACGCCGCCAAACACTCGTGATCATAGTACCGCCGGTCGTCGCTACCGTTTGCTTCCGCCGCTACAACGGATGACACGAAATACTGGCTGCCGGTGTCAAGACCGGCCTCGCCCTGGCCCATCCACATTGATGCCGACCGGCTACTGCTGTCGAGGCTACGGTGCGTCGAGTCGAGATGGCTGCGATACGTCGCGTCGCTCCCGTACGGCGAGTGGATACTACTGCTGCCTCCGCCTCCATGCATTGTACTCGTTGCCGACATCCCTCCGGGAGTGCTCGGTGCGTACGGCTGGCGCGCCAAGCGCCGGCCGACCTTCTGTTGCGTCCGGCGGCGCTGCTTTACCGCCTTGTCGAAGCGCTCCAGGAAATGCTTGCGCCACTTGCGCGGCAGGCTCACGGCGTTCGTGTTGCTCTTGGCGATCGCGAACGCGTCGACGTTGTCCAGGTCCACCACTGTCACGTACGCCAAGATCGTCCGCGCCGTGTCGTCGCCACGCGACCGCGCGTGCGTCATGCACGACTGCCACGTGTCCGTCGTAGCTCCCAGGAGGAACGGCGGGTCATCGCAATCGACCGGCTCCGCGATGTTCGGAAGCGACGAAGTGGACGACGACGACGAGCCACCGCCGCCGCCTCCTCCCCAGCGCCAATCCGCCGACAGTCGCGAGAACGACTTGCGCGACTTCGGACGTGCGGCGAGCTGCGCGTGCGCGTACAGCTGCATCGAGTCGTACAGGAACTTCCAGGACGAGATTGGCACGAACGGCAGGAACGTGTGGCGCCACCGGAACGGCTGCAGCAGCTTTAGCAGCGCCAGGGTGACCTCCTGCACTTGCGGAAACGACGCCCCCGTGACCACCACCGCGTTCTCCAGTAGCAGCAGCCCAAGCAGTTTAACGAGCGTCTTCGGTCCGAGCAGGCGGAGTGCACGCAGCGCGCCGGAGCCGACAGTCGCAGACTCTGCTTCCACGAGATCGTAATGCTTGAGATACCAGTCGGGGCGCGGAATCTCCGCCCGCCAGCGCGCAGTCTCGCCGTCCGTCACAGGAAACACCTTGAACTTCAGCTGCGCATAGCCATACTGTGACTCCCGGTCGACGTCGTAGCCAATCGAGAGCACGAGGTCGTTCTCTTGGATGAGCGCGTGCGAGTTGATGTGTGCGACATCGTAGCCAACGATCCCGCACGGACTTGCCGAGCTGCTGCTCCCCTTGCCACCGCTGCCCGCATTGCTTGGAATGGCCGAGGCGCTGCAGTGGCTGCTTCCATACAGCACCGCGACTTGGTGCGGGTCGAACGTGTCCAGCAGCGTGCGGAGGTACCGCAGGTTCTGCGTGCGGAATGATGTCGACTCGATCTTCCCGCTCACGAATTTGCTCTTCGTGTCGCGCCACATGTTGAATATCCACCACAGCCTCTCGGACTGCACCTCGTCAAAGTCGTACAGGCCGATGATGCCGCCCGAGTTGCTCTCCTCGCCGTGCAAGTCATAGCTCTCGTGGCCTTCGCCGATAGCTCGGAACTCATCGTGGCTCCACGAACTAACGTCAGCGAGATCTACGATGCGCCGTGTGTGCTCTTCTTCACCCTTGCTCTCATGCACTGGCGTGAGCTGTTCGTGCGGCTCGCCAGCACCTAAAGCAGCCTCAAACGCATCGATCTTCGAGGAGTGATGGGTCGGTGGATTCTGCTGCGGCGCAGAGCTCGATCGCCCTCGCGCCCGCGACGATATCCGCTCGAACGCATGATGCCCGCGATGTGCACGGATGATCAGAGGCGGGTGCACACTCGACGCTTGCGGTTTCCCGTGTGACGGCGCCGAACCCCTGTCGTTCAGAGAAGCCAACCCTGTTCTTGGTGTCGTCGCAGTGCCCAGGAAGCTGCCTCCACGATTCGCTCCGCCGAACGACGAGGACACGTCATGGAACGACGTCGATGGAGTCGACGACCCGCTCGACGCCAGCAGCTCCGAGATCGACGACATCGATTGATTCTTCTTGTGTCCCTTGCGCTTTATACCAGGATTGGCACTCGACGACGAGCCGGCGTTGCCCGAGTGCAGCACCGGCGTTGAGTTGCTCGACGTAAACGACGACGAACGCGGAGCTCCATCGCTCGAAGTCGCGCTGACAGAGCTCCTTGGCGTGGCGCTGCCGACAGAAGCCGCTCCGCTCGACGACGCGCGCTTGTTCACTCGCTGGTGCTCCCGGAATGCCGACAACTGCTGCGAGATGCTGCTCAAGCACATTTTGGCGCTCAGCAGCTCGTCCAGATGCACGCCGATCATCTCTTCGATGTACTCGGGGACACGCTCGAACTGCTGGAGCTGGCACGCAAGGAAGATCAGGCGCAGCGTCATGTTCTCGAGCTTCAGGATCACACCCTCGCTGAAATTGAGAATGGGCACCACGCTGAACGTCCCGTTCGCGCTGCCTCCGCCTCTCGGAGCCTCCGGAGAACACCCGCCACCGTTCGAATTGTAAGTACGATGAGCAGAATCCGCGCTGTGAAAAGCGACGCGCCGGAGGAACACGGCTTTCAGCAGCTTCACAGCCTCTTCCCAGAACGCGCCGGCCTCTTTCACCACCTTGTCGTTCTTGTACGACGCGATGCGCTCGAGCCAGATCCAGGCCTCGCTGCAGAAGATCAGCGTGCGGAGGAGGCAGCCAGCGTCCGCTACTTGCTCTGCCAGGCTGATCGCGCGGCGGAGCAGCTTCTGCGCGTCGAGAACGGACCGGCGCGTCCGCTCAATCACATCGTCATCGTCGAGAGACGATGCGTTCCCATCCACGTCATCGCACAAGTCCCCCACGGCGTCGCTCTTCCTGAGACTGCTGCTTCGGAACAGTTGTGACTTGAGCCTGTCGTCGTCTTGGCTGCTGCCCAGCGCGAAGAACGCCCTCTCGATCGGCGCGAGGCGGAAGTTCACGATCTCGAGAAGCGACTTGAGCTGATGCAGCGAGTCATCGAGCGACTGGTACTCGTCGAACGCTGTCCAGAATGACTTGACGCCAGTCTCGATCGCCATCTTCGCGCTCCGCGCGCACTCGCAGAAGAGACCCAGCCTCGTCTCGAGAGTGTTCTTCTCCGCGGTTGTCATGCTGTAGAACGAGCCGGAGAATGTCGTCAGGATGCCTTCGATCTCGGCCGAAAGAATACCTACAGGCGTAGGCAACGACCCCCTCTCTGACCTGCGGTGCTCAAAGAACTCGCGGTAGAGCCCGAACATCGCCTTGCCGTCCAGGAAATGCAGCTGCGCTTGGCGGCGCAGATTCTCCTTGTCGCTCTTGATGTGCGCGAGCGACAGCCACGTGAATGCTTCGCGGAACTCGCCTGTTTTGAGGTAGAACTTGGCGCGGCAGATCACGTATCGAATCGAGAAGACCATGTCAAAGCAATAGCGCGCCTCGCTTCCCAGACCGCCCATGCTGCGGCCTCCACTGCTGCTGCTACTGCCTCCACCGCCGCCGCCACCACTACTGCTGCCAATCGTGGAGCTTAGAATGTTCTCCTTCAAGCGCTCGCAGAACAAGTTGGCTTCACGATCTAGGAACGCGAACAGGTACCGACACGTGTCCAGCATGCCCAGTTTCAACGAATCTTCAATGAGCAGCATCTGGAGGTGTGTCCGTTTCCCTCGCGGCAGTCGCGACGAGTAGCTCAGCACGTAGTGAAGCACCTGCATGCCCTCCAGATACCTCCCGCTCGACCGGTACACCTCCCGCACGAGCAGATGCAGACCGATGTCGTGGTTCAGCCATGAGTCTAGTTCGCTCGTGTTACCGCGAGACGGGATGTGGAACGAGCCGGAAAGCGACGACGCGACCGTGCTCGTCGTCATCATCGTCCCGCTGCGGTTCGACGTCGGCGTGTCGCTGTTCGAGTAGCTTCCGTACAGGAACGAGAGGAAGCTCGGCGGCAGCACTCCCGTGTGATCACGCAAGATGCGGAACGCCGACAGTAGGTTCTCCTCCGCGCGTGCGAAGTTGCCCTCCCGGATCCACAGGTTTGTCAGCGCCTGCGTCAAGTAGACGTACTCGTTGATGTTTCCCTGTCGCTGGGCTGACTGGGCAACCTTCTCGTGCAGCGGGAGCGCGCGCCGCACGTCGTCGGCCTCCAACGTCAGTCGGCACATCGTCCTGTCAAGCTTTTCGTACTCGCAGCCCTGATTTAGGAACCCGAACACGACGCCCGCGGCCTCCAGTACCAAAATGCCGTAGCGGTACTTTTGGTTCTTGATTAGCACGTTGCCGAGCTGCTCGAGCGCCTCTCGGCCAAGCTCCGAGAGCAAGCCGTCGTTGCTGAACATGCTGCGGCAGAGTGCCTCGGCAGACTCGGCAGCGCCGGTTGAAAACGGCTCGAGCTTCTTCGCAGAGCATGCCTCCAGCAGCCGCACAGCTTCGTACGCGAGCGATTCCGCCACGCGAAGGTTCGCCAGTGACCCAGCCGACAGGTGCATGCTGCCAAGCACCGAGGCGCACTTCGCCTTCACCAACGGATGCTCCAGCGCTGCGATCCGCTCGTAGAAGAACCCAAGAGCAGGAATGCGCGAGGTGCTCGACGGCTTCAACAGAGTCATCAAACGAGCTTCAGTGCTCCATCCACCAAGACCGCCGCCGGAAGAGTTCCGTCGGTCAGGCACCCGCGACGTCTCTTCTGATCGCGCGCCAGTGTACAGTCCGGGGATGTGGTTTTGGACCTTTGCCTCCGTGTCAAGCAGCTCCATCAGCCGAGGATCGATGTTCATGTCGTCGTCTTCAAACTCGAAGAGCTCCACGAGCTCAGGGATCGCCATCTCAGCGAGGGCGCTTCGACTGTCGTACAGACACTGGAGGTCGCATAACAGAAGGGCTTGCAGGCAAATGACATCGGGAACGATCCCAAACGAAAGCGCATTGAGCTCGTCTGGCCGCCTCGAATCTGTTGCTGGCTCCGACGATGGTTTTTCGCCATGCCAGCTATTCCGACTTTCGGGACTCGTGTTGAGGAGGATGAACAGCGCGCCGTAGTACTCCAAGATCTGATTCGCAATGATCGGGGCGCTTTCTCCTGCGATCACCTCGGCCGGAGAAAACGCAGGCAGCTGGTTGCAGATCTGCCACGTGTACGTGAAGTCTCCGCCCGCAAAGCCGACAAGATGGTGGCACACGTAGCGGAGCTCAATGAGCGCGAGCACGTGGCGATACGTCGGGAAAGCTTCTAAGCAGATCTGCAGGATTGACTGGAACTGGCGCATCCAGAACAATGTCGCGCTACTGCTGTTAGTGCTTGCTTGTGCCTGCGGCGTCGACGCCGTGGACGAAAACGACAACGATGAGCTGCTCCAGCCGCTCGACGGAGGCTTCGGGCCGTACATGCGCGCCGCTTCCTGGAGGATCTCCATCGAGCAGTTCGCGATGTACGCAAAGTCCTCCGAGCTTAGTGCCAGCGACCAGTCCTCCTCCGAGTACGCAGTTGTCGACACTTTCTCGAAGTACACGCGCACCAACTCGCGGTTCGACTTGTCTTCTCCAAAGTACCGATACAACGACACCTGCTTGAAGAAGTTGACGACAAATTCCTTACCGAACGGCAGCGACACCATCGTCCGGAACTGATGGTTCTTCTGCTGCCGCGGGTTCGCCATCTGCTCGCGCTCATTCTCCATCACCTGGTACGCGAGCTCGCACTTGCTCGCGACAAACGCCCCGAGCCAGTGCTCGAACTTGTTCTCCGTGAAGCTCGCGAAGCCCGCGTCTTTCTCCAAGTTGCTGTACGTTGCGCACGGCTTTGGGTAACGCTCGATCCGCACAGCGTACGCGGACGAATTGGCCACTTCCAGGAGACGGTATTTGTCGACCAACGTGTACTCTGCCGCCCCCGACACGGACGTAAGGCTGGCCCGCGACGTGCCGTCGAAGCTTTCGTCTAGACTAGGACTCGGGTGGTGCTCGCGTTTGCGCCGGAAAAGCTGCTCGTCTGCGGGCTTGGAGGACACGCGTCGCCGTCGCCGAGGCGACTGGTCTTTCGCGCCGTCGCCCTCGTCGTCGTAGCTGTCGTCGTCGTCGTCATCCGAGAGCCCTTCGCCGTCCATCATGTCGTGGAAGTTGCGTAAAAAGATGTTGAAGTTCTCCGATCGCCGCCGCGTCGCGTCCATGCCTCCGGCCGCGGCCTCGTGCTGCTCGTCCTCGCTGTTCTCCGCGAAGCCGAACTCGACGTCCCAGTCTTCATCGTCGTCCTCCTCATTATCCTCTTCCTCATCATCGTTGTCAAAGCCCTCGATGTTGAACGTAACAGCAGTCGTGCTGCTACCGCCGCCCCCGCCGTTTTCCGCGTCCGACAGGCGGTTGCTGTCGAGTGGCGAGCTCGGCGCGGACCTCAGAGCCCCGCCATTTCTCTCGACCGGTTCTTTCTTCGCTGCGGGATCGCTGATCGGCGCGTGCAGCCTACTGTTGGTATTGCTATTGCCATTGCTATTGGCACTGAGCGGCGCATCAGCGGCGGCGGCCGCCATGTCGCCGCTGCTCTTGCGTAGCCGCGAGTTGCGCTTGCTGCGCTGGTCGGCAGCGCTGCTGCTGGCGCTGCTGTCCAAGCTCCGCTGCCGTTGCCAGCGTCGTGCCGAGCGCTGCAGCGCGCCGGCCGCGTGGAAGCGCTGCGTGAGGTCGCTGACGCGGTCGCCATCTGCACAGCGCACAGTCAATCACCTCCTCTCGCTTGCACACATGCGATGGGCCCGGTCGCACGTACCCCCGGCTGGGCGGTTCCCTCTGTTGCTGTCCATGAAGTCGTCGGTCCAGTCCTCCACCTCGTCGTCGCGCGACGCCGCGAGCCCCACGACTACCTGGTGGTCTTTTACTTGTTGCGCGGCGTCCGAGTGGCGGTGCCGGCGCGTCCAGCTGCCTGTTGCCGGCGCTGCAGGCGGCGGAGGCGGGCGGTCGCCTGCCGGAGCCGCCGCCGCCGCGTCTCCTCCTGGGCGCCGGCTGCTGCTGCTGCTGCTGAAGACCGAGAGCTTCATGCGCGGTTAGTTACTGGAGCAGGTGGGCGGGCGAGCGGATGTCGTGCGCGCGCGCGCGAACGGCGCATGCAGGAGTGATGGTCTCGCCAAGTGCGCTGCAAGTCGCCGCATGACTCAAAACATAAACGCGGCCGTCTCGCGTGAAAATTTCGTCCCCTAGCCGCAGCAAGCGCACATGGAGTGGAGACCAGAAAACAGTAGACTGAGCAGCGAACGGCGCATGATTGGCTAAGATGTACTGAAACAGCGAAAACGCGTTAAATGTCGAAAAGTGGTCGGCCCTTTTGACTTCACACCGCGACGCAGTCGCTAAATGCTAGAAATCATCACCACCACCACCACCCGCGGACCGACACCTTCGTATCCGCGGTGCGCTGCTGCTGCTGCTACATGCTGCATGAACGCTGCATGCACGCTGGCTGGCTGCTCGAACGCGGTCACATTGTACGAGCTCGCGCACTTCGAGAAGCAGGCGCTCTTCCGCTTGCTTGACTTGATTCACGCGCTTCCGATTTTCCATAGGCGTAGCATATCTCGGAAGTCTCGCGAGCGCACGACAGCGCGCGCGCCAATACTTCAAGCTACACTTTTCCGGCGAGCACTGAGCTGACGAGGCTCGCACTGGTGATTTGTCGGCTTCGCGAGGCGATGCAACGGATGACGGCGTTTTCGGGTGCACCCGCAGGTCGTCGTCGTTGTCCATGCAGGTCAGGCACACACACACACACTTGATGTGGCAAATTTTTCTCATGTGATTTAGCTGGCATGTGTCGGGCGGCTGTTGCTGTGCTCGCTGCGCGTCGCGGGCACGGTAAGCACGAAAAAAGTGGCTCTGGGCTTCCTTCTCGCTCCCCATCTAGGTGAACAGAGGCGTTTGTCACGATGGCTCGCGTGTACCAGCTCTCGCTTTCATCGTCCACATCGCCAATTTTCGCCTGCATTCGTGGTTGAACTAATCCTGCAGCATCACAGCCCGAGCGCCGCGAACGTCAACGGCGTAGCCGGATCTCGAGTCTGCTGCGTCCGCGCGAGCAGCGCCTCGGCCCTCGCCGCTTTCTCACGTGCATGTAATTGCTAGCGAAATGTACAACGTGTTTGAGTGAGAGCATAATTGCACCAAATCGTGACGCGTATCGATCGACCAACACAGCACACATGCTCACCTACCTGATCGACTCGATACGCGATCGAAGCTTTGCCAGCACGCGCAGCCCATTCAAGCGGCGTCCGCTTCGCCTGCAGGCGAAAACACACACAAACTGGTTCGTCAAGCTGTCGGTAACCGACGCGACAGCGGACTGCGGAAGGATGGACCTTGTCCGTGGCGCTCCACTTCGCGCCGTGGTCCAGCAGCTGCCAGATCACCCGCTCGTGGCCGTACTTGCACGCGAGGTGCAGCGGCGAGTACCATCCCTTCCACATCGCCACAGACAGAGAGGTTGGTGGATACCAATTGCAGCCGAACTGGCGAACTCCTGCCGCAGCGTTCACCCCCTCACCCAAGCAGCACGCTCGTTCGCGTCAGCGCCAAATTCGAGGAGCAGCGCTACCATCTCAGCGTCTCCAGTGGCTGCAGCGCGGTGCAAGGGCTGGGTTCCGGACTGCGAGAAGGAGGATCAGCGCAGTAGATGTAACGAGGATAGTGCTGAAGTAGTGCAGCGCGCTTTCGACGCACCCAGCGCTCTTGCCGCAGCAGCTTTGGGTCTGCACTTAGCGCCTCGCGCACTTGATCTACGCGCCGCTGACTCACGAGCAAACTCAGGTCGACAGTGGTGCCGCACTCGGCAGCACTTTTCATCGTATCGATGTGCGTCGTTTCGCACCAGAAGCAAACTCAGAGAGACGATCGGTATCTCATCGCATAGCTATGTTGACGAGACAAATGGGAACACAGACAATGGTCCGACACGTCACGAAGCCATCATGACGAGCCTGAGGTCCCTCAGCCTTGAGATCGATGGTGTCAGTAGAGCAAAATCGCTTGCCCGTTCTTCCGCCCGAGCTTGTTTACACTTGCTTCTCCTGCTCGAGAGGATACATGCCAAAGGGTAAGACGTTGGATCGCCGCACAGAATCCACGGTAGTACCAAAGCGTCGTCGCTGGCGGATCTAGTGCGCTGCGTCACTCGGGACTCGAGTAGACTGGCGCATAATGGAGCACTGGCTGCCACGACACAATATCTGTTCGCTGCAAACAGATCAGCTGCAGCCAACCATGGCGCTGGAATCACCGACATATTGGTGTACGTAAACGGCAAGAAAGCCGTCATGGCGGACTCGCCTTGCTCGGTAGTCCCCCGATTGGGTTCTCCATGGCGAGAAACGATACAGACTCTTGCTCAGCGATGATGTCGTCCAGGATCTCGGTGATCGAGTTGGATGACAACGAATACACACTCAGTGAGGCACCACTACGAAATGGCATACCGGTGTATCGTCGCTGTACCGGTTCATGTCTAATCCTGTAGTACCTGATTAGCAGTATGTGCTAATCAGGTATACGTCTGTAGCATAGTCTGATTTATCGGGAGCGGCAAGTTTGCCTGCCTCTGCGAAGACTGCAGGCCTTTAGCAATGTTACCGCTGCATACGTCTGCCTTCGCACTGTCTTGCTGTTGCTCCCCCCTGTCCATGATGGGATAGCAAATAGATAGCCTGTAGCCGCAGCCTCGAGAAATCGAGGCTGGGCGTCAGGTTTCGACACTCCAACTCGGAGCGTAAACGACAAGGAGGTAGGTGACTACAGTACCTGCGCACGTGAGTGAAGTAGGTTGCTGTCGTGCGTGGAAAAGATGGGGTCGGTGAAGTTGTACACAGGATATCGAGGAGACCTGGTGGAAATCCTGCTTCGCTCCGGGCATCTCGCATCTCTTAACATTGCAAGAGAGCACTGGAATACGCTACGCAACACGGATTCAAGCCGCAAGTAGTTCGCTCACACCAACAATCCCGAAAAGTAAGAAGTAATGAACATTCGAGGTGTTAAGCGAAGACGCGCACAAGGAGCACGATCGCTTCCAAGGCACGAGTTCGATCAAGTTAAATAGACTCCAGGTCTTCTGCTCCGCCTCTCACGCCTGGACGCCTTCGCTGTGGTGCGCGTCGTCGCGTGCGTCCTCAATAGCTGAGCTCGTCTTCGCAGTTGCCACGATGACCGGCAGCGGGACGTCGTACTCTGGCGAGCCCTCTGAGCGTGCTCGCGGTGACGACGCGGCGCTGGACACGGTCGGTGTGGAGTTGAGCGGCGGCGGCGACGGCGGCGAGCGGCGGAAGAGGTTCACGGGCGACGTCGGATACGGCAGCGACCCGAGCGACATGCACGAGTCTTCGTGCATACGAATGTTGTCTGCCTCATGGGTCGTGGTCGAGACGTGACCGTCCGCATCGATTTCCACTTGATTGCGCACGACTTTCGATAGCTTAAACTTCCCGAGCGCGTCGTCGTAGTCGAGCACGACGAACTCGCCGTTGTGGAAGTTCTCCATTTGCTCGAACTCGCTGATGCGGTACTTGAAGTAGCGCGTGAGGATGACGCGGATCGCCACGCCGTGCGTCACGAGCACGTAGTTCGCCTCGGACGACTTCTCGAAGAGGCGGTGCAGCGACTCGAGAAAGGACGAGATGCGGTCGAAGACGTCGGCGGGTGACTCACCGCTCGGGAAGCGGTAGAAGAACGAGCCGAAGCGCCGCCGCTGCGCCTTGCACTCACGGATCTTGAGCGGCTCCTGAAAGTTGCCGAAGTCCTGCTCGCGGATACGCGGCTCTTCGGACCACGGGATCGCGCGCGCCGCGTCCTTGGTCCACGCCTTCTTGATGCCTTGGAACGTCTCGATCGTGCGCACGTACGGCGACACAATGAACCGCACGGACTCGTCACCGATGAGGCGCTTGATCGAGCGCCCGGCGGCCAGCGCCTGCTCGTACCCGAGCTCCGTGAGGTGCATGGCGTTGTCCGGCACGTGGCAGTAGAGCAGCGGGTCGATGTTGCCTTCGGACTCGCCATGGCGCACAAGGATGAGGCGCCGCGGGAAGCCGCCGCGCGGCCGCACGGGCAGCGGTGGAGCTTGTGTAACCACCGCATGCGTCGCGTCTGAGATCGCTGTGGAGCTCGAGGACGGCAGCGCGCGCGCGCAGAGGAAGCCGAGCGCCACGCCGGTCGCTAGCGCTGCCGACGCGAGGCCCGCGATCTGCGACCCGGAGAGCACCATCCTTATCTGAGGCAGGAGGGAGGGAGGAAGCGGAGGTTGGTCGAGCGATCTGGGTAAAAGGTCAAACGACGAGTTGCCTGAATGGTGGGAAATTCAAGAGTGGCTGAGTCGGAAGAAGTCGTGGCGGAAACGGTCGAGCGAACTTAAGGGCGATGGGAATCTGTCACAGGGTTACATTAGAAAATAGCATGCAAGCCAAAAAATATGTCGAATTTAGCAGTTTGGGGGTGCGTTTTTTGCTAATCGACAAAAAAACGAGCATGTGAAATTTGTAAAACCACCTTTAATGACACCTCACGGGCAGTATCTACAGGGTGCCTACTATACAGGACACGAATGTCCGTAAAACAGGGTCACAATCCCTCTGCAACCACTCGACAGCCGTGCTGTCAGCGCGCAGAAAGAAGTGAAGCGAACCGTATTCGAACGCGAGCACGAACGTGAGCGGATCAGCACTCGCTTTCTCTCTCTCTCTCTCTCGATGATTGGCATCGACATCGGACAATCGACCAACCAAGTCCAGTTGAGTGACTTTCCTCCATCGAGTGGTCTGCTTCCTAGCAGGGATTCCGGTATCGGATCGAGAAGACACACCCTTGAAAATGATAGCAACAATCTCTCAGGCACGATACGGCGGACCATATTTGCCTGACTGCCAACGTAGCGCGAGTATGTCTCGTCGCTGCCGACGATGGACTCGTCAATGTGGCGTGCGTAGTCCCACGCGCGTCAGCTCCTTTGGCCGCTCGCTCGCGTGTTCGTTCGCTGCACGCAGGCTTCCGGATCGTATCTATCTCTCCTCTCGCGCTGACGCAAGAGCGCGCGTCCACTCACTCCAGCCTAGACCGGAGTTCAGAACATGGAGGCGCAACAACTAGCGACCCTTTTCTCTCGTTCATCGCTTGCTACTCAGGCGAGTTCGAGATGGTAGACGCACACACATACGCATGTATGAGTGCATGAATATGCGTCTGGACCAGTCTCGCCCACGAACACACCGGCGTCAATCGAGGGATATGAGATCGCAGAAACACAGCTAGCTCCAGCTGCCAGTTTGCTTTTGTTGTTCAAGCTACTGACGATCAGACATCGATGTGGAGCTTGGGACAGATGGACAGGCATACTGGTGAAAGTTAAAGCAGGTGACAGGATCTGAGGCGTTCCAGTGTTTCGAGAACAACTGAACAAACGCTACGCTGAGTCCACTTGAGCACAGATGTGTCATCAGCACGGTTGTCAAATTGGTTCGACGCGTACCCGAACACAAGCGTTGACAAGCACACGCACTCACTTTTCGGAACGGGAAATGAGGCAGATGGATGTGCTCCGTCGAAGCAGCTATCGAGTGAATGAGGGTAACCTCCGGCTCAAACGTGCTCCCTCATAAAGACCATAGCGCATAGACGGAAGCAAGCAAGGATGCAAGCTTGAAGCGAACGATACAAGCTATGAATTCACTCAAATGACGCGCGCGCTCGTACGGCAGTCGACGCTTCAGCGATTGAACTGCGTGGGGTGGAGATGACATGGTGCTGCTATCTACCAGAGTTTGCTTTTGGGAAGGACTCTTGCAAAAGCCATAGGAGCAGATGCCTCCAGCCCTCAGGTCCGTCGTGCTAAGCGCAGACTCAGTTGATGCTGTACATTCAGTGAGTATGGGAATGTATTCGAGAAGGCAAGTCTGCGGTCTTCCGATCAAGAGCAACTCAATGGTGTCCGGCTTCAGGAAAGAACGATGGTCATCTACCCCCATCTCTGAAGACGAACCACGCAAAACACGTCCTATTCGCCAAGATGCAACACCATCAGGAGCAACAAGGTCCGGGCGTCAGCTCTTTGAAGCGTGCCATGATGCTCTTTCAGGGAGTATGTGTGACGAGTGGAAGCGCAATCGTGCGCTTCTCAGTGCCTTCAGTACGACCCTGCACGCACTCGAGTGTCTTTACTACCTCGATATGGTCGACTTCCACATGTACCCCAGGAATGAACCTCGTGCCGTGGCTACTCGCAGCTTCACACGTGTCAACTTGCTGCACTACTTCAGCAC
>JAASFZ010000532.1:0-15844 GCA_023334075.1 Globisporangium nunn | reverse complement strand
CCCCCCCCCCTCATGCCGCTCACAGCGACATCACTCACAGTGCCGACAGCACGGCGACGTCCGCGAACGCGCTGTCGTCGAATGTGACGGCCTTCACCGCGCCCTTCTGCACGTTTGTGCTGTCGAAGCCCGTGATTTGACTGCGCACATGAGCGTCCGCCGGTCAGTTTAGCTTAGGTCTATTCGTCTCCTGTCCACCCATTCGCATACTCCAGGCCACCACGCACATGGCCTTGGTCTCGCTCGAGAAGACGCCGGCCGCCACCTTGTCGATGAGCGCGGACGGGTACGGGTCCGAGGGCGTTGCGGCGGCGGCGCCCGTGGCAAACGTATCGCTGGCCTTGGGCTCCTTCACGAATAGCGTCCACTTGCCGGCGCGCGCGTTGTACGCGGCGTTGAGGCACTGGAAGCTGCAGCCGGGGGCGGCGGTGGACGTCTGGCACGTGTTGCGCGACGCCTCGCTGCATGTGGTGGCCGCGCCGCTCGGGAACTGCGCGCACGGCTGGTCGACGGCGCACGCAGTACCGCAGGTGCCGAGCACCACGCGCGCGGCATCAGCACAGAGCGCGGCCGTTGCGTTTGCCGCGGCGGCAGCGCCGAGCTGTGCGGTTAGCGCCAGCGCCAGCAGCAGCAGCCGCGCCATGAGAGTGCGGAGAGGTTGGGGCGCGGGCGTGGATGTGGGTGGGAGGCGGCGAGCTGGTGAGTGCCGCTTTGTTAGTTGGGCGGGTGTGTGTGCGTATGCACGAAGATGGAAGGAAGGAAGTAATTGTGCGGGTTTTGGCAGCGGAATCGTGTGGGAATGCATAGCAAAAGAGCTACAGATTCGCAAAAAAAAGCCAAAAGGAGTGCGTTTTATGCGTGGAGAGAGGATGAGCGTATCCTCTTTTGACACTCGAGGCGGCCCACCACACATACTTGCGCTGAACCGCAAACCAGATTACCAAATCACTTTTTGGCGTAGTTTGCGATGCAGCGAGCGGCTGGCTGGAGACTCTGTGGCTGGCGGGTTGGCTGCGTGTGCACTTGCTCACTGTGTGGCTCTCAGGCTGTGGCTCTCAGGCTGTGTCTCAGGCTGTGACCCGAGGGGAGCCTAGCGCTTTTGTGCTCTTGTGCGTGGTAGTGACGCCGGGTTGAAAATGCCACTCGGGATACAACACACACAAAAGCCACGTCACTGGCGGCCCAAGAGGGAGCTCGTGCGTGGCATTGCCTTGTTGGGCTCCAGCAACGCGCTCAAAGCAACCCATCGCGAGTAGCAGAACGGGCGGGGCGAAGACCTCACGCCGCGTCAAAATCGCTTTGTCTGTCGTTACGGTGGGGTTTGCGTACAAGCGAGAGATCGCGAGGCGAGTTGGCGAAAGAAACCCCTGACGTTGTCACCCGGCCTTCGCGCTCTCCAGCGTGACATCACCAAGGCTCTAAGTAGACTCTGACATCGCCTGCAGCAATCAGAAAGCTGCTCTTTCCTCTTTCACTTCGCGCTGTGTTGTGAGATGACTATGACCCCAAGAAGGTTGTCGTCGTACTGCTGGTGAGAACTGGCGCAACAAACAAGTTCCGACGTCGGCGTAGGATTTGCCCGTGGAGACGAAGAGATGTTGAGAAACCGAGCCGATGGCTACGTTGCAGTTGGCGAATTTCAGGATAAATAAATCCAGTCTTTGTGCGATTTTCTCAGGAGGCTTGTCAGTTTTGTGTGATTTTTTCACCAGAGGTCGACGGTAACCGAAGCAAGCAGGAATGAGCTCCTGAGCTCTTGAGCTCCTGCGTGGCATGTTGGCACATGCTTGCAGCACAAGGAAGGCTTACTATCCCTGTTCGCTCATGGTGGCAACAGAACCGGTCAAGCAAGATGTTGTTTCGAGTGCCAACCTGCGAAGTCAGAACGCCGATTGACTTTGTGCAAAGGAAGAAACTGGCCACCACCATTCATCCGACGACGACACCTACAATCGAGCGCACAAGGTCTCCAGTTTTCCCGCCTTCGATCGCGGCCGGCGTGGCTTGCCAGCATGTCCTGCTGTAGGTTCAGGTGTGTATGCGTGTGTGCCACGGAGTGTGGGGCCAGCTCGGGTTCTTGCAACAAAGGTCTCGATTATCGCGGAGGCAGCTTTTTCACAAAGACCTTGTGTACCGGAGTAAAAGTCCCCACGACACCGTCTCGCCTTCCAAACAGCATGCGGAAGACTTGAGACTCGAGCTTTTCTTTTCTTCTCTCGAGAAGGAATGAGAGAGCATAAAACAGAGAGAGAAGCGAGGCTGCGAACTTGGGGCTGGCGGTTTGACATCTTCGGCGACATCCCCAGCATCGGCGGCAGAGCAAAAAGTGAGCGATGATGAGAGCTTTGAGATTCAACGACGAAAAAGTCCGCCGCACTTATCCAGATTGGCACAGTTCACACGTTTTGAAAGTACGACAAAGAAACGCGGAATGTTCCGAACACTCAGCCTTGCGCTCCGCCGATTACATGTACACAGTTTCTCCATTATATACAACAGGTTTGTCTGCTCCTCCTCTTTCTTGTCATGTTTGTAAGGTACCTCCTCATTTCTTCCTAAGCACACGCCTTGCAAGAAGGCGACAAACTGCCACACGCCCCGAGCAAACGAACCGAGCAAGCGGCGGCCATGGCCGACACGCTCAGCGGCAGCGCGTACATCATGCTCACGCCCACGTCCACAGACGGCGGCGCCGTAAAGCCGCCCGTGCCCTCGAGCGAGCTGGTGGCGCGCAAGTGGGCGGCGGCCGCCAAGCGCCGCTCGCGCCACAGCCGCGAGATCAAGGAGCATGTGGCGGCGGCGGCCGCGCGCAGCGCCGCCAACGCCAAAGAACCCGAGCCGGAGGACGATCTGGACCCCACGGACACGGACCGCAGCTCCGAGCTGCTGGATGGCGACGAGTCTGCGAGCGGCGGCGACCCGGCGGAGCTCCGAGACGACCCCGCCGCTGACGACGACCTTGAGGACCTCGAGGACCTCGACGCCTTCCCGACGTACGTGTGCGAGCTGCACGACCCCAAGCCGATCCTCATAGGTACGAGCATCGAGTGTTGGGCAAGTAATGATGACGGCGGCGTGTCTTACATGTCGCGAATTCGCACGGGCAGCGGAGCACATGGCGTATTACAACCGCGTGGACATCGCGCCGTTTGAGCCTCCGTCGTCTGCGAAAGATGGCGGCGGCGCCAAGAAGAAGAAGAAGAAGGCGCGGTACGTGGGCGCGCTCTCGGACGCGCGCTTCCAGTACGAGCTCTCGGTCGGGCCGACGCACGAGGTCTTTGAGTGCACACCCGCGCAGGTGCTTGCGGCCTACCGGGTGCTGTCCAAGGACCCGGCAATCGCCGAGCAGCTGCGCTTCCTCGAGCCCAATTACCTGCGCGACGGGCTGCTCGGTGCACTCAAGCGCCTCTACGCCTCACGCGCCAAGCTCGCGGAGGAGATGGTCGAGGTGCTCGAGGCCATATCGGACGTCGACGCCGTGCTCGGGCACTCGGCGTACCTGGAGCTCATCGGCGCACCACGTGGCTCGCTCGTGGCGCGCGAGATCGGGAACCTGCTGCAGCACCACGCGCGCACGCAACCGACGACCGCGTGCATGTGTGACGCGTACCACAAGTCGGTCGAGCGCTTCGGCGCGTTCTACAAGGAGCAGGCGGCGCGCGGCGGGCCGCCGGATCGCCTCTCGACAGTTGTGAGTGAGTCGCTCATGTGGTCGCGCGGCGTGCTCTCATTCTACACCGACACGGTGTACGTGCTCGACAAGCGCGAGTTCCGCCCCACACGCGGACTACGCAAGTGCGCGATCTTTGGCTTCGGCCGGCGCCAGCTCTTCGAGATCGTGCGCACGTCGCGCAAGGAGTGGTCCGTGCGTCACGTGCACTTCGGCGAGCTCTACACTCTCCGCCTCGACCGGTACGTGCACCGCATGCAGGCGCGGCACATGGTGGCGATCCGGCGTCATGTGCCGGACCTGCAGCACGGCGGACTGCGGCAAGAGCCCGTGTGCTTCGTGAAGAAGAGCAAGACGCTCGGATACCGGTGCTTGCTCATGGGCGAGGTCATCTCGCGGGGCAAGGTCACGACGTCCATCAACATCGAGCACCCGCAGTCGCCCGCGGGCGACCCCCACTACCACTACGTCACGATGAGCGAGGTCTCGGGCGCCGCGCGCGAGGCCGTGTGCAGCAGCACGCTGAGCGTGCCCGCGGACACCCACAAGCACCTGCAGCGTCTGCACGTGTGTGGGGGTAGCGACGTCGTGGCCTTCCTCGCGCTCGCCGCGAGCTATGACATTCTCGTGGGCGCCATCGCGTACTGGATGGAGAAGAAGTATTAGCCGGAGGAGACGATGTCGAAGATGAAGATGACAGTAGTGTCGACAGCTATCTGTTATCGACTCCGAAGTATCTGGAGAGACGAAGCAAGAAGAAGAGAGAGATTGTGCTCTTGTTCATACAGCGAGGAGGGATTGCTACTACTTTGCTGCATCACTTGTGTTGCATAGATTAACAGAGATGGCCTCCCAATCACACGAGATAAGCACCACATTCCCTGTCCACCATACAAATGACAAGGTAGTTGGTGGGAAATGCGCTCGTCACAGGTGACTGGCAACTTGAACGGCTCACAAATTGTGTGGCATTTCTCCACCACCAGCACCGCGCTACCTACCTCCAGCAGCAGTTCCTCCTACCACTAGCACCAACATGGCCGCCACCGACGCCGTGGCGCAGCTCGAGCGCAAGTTCGCTAACCTGCACGTACTGCAGTCCAAGGCGTTCGCGACGCTGCAGACGAAGCTGCGCGACATCGAGAGCTCGCACGCGACCTTCAAGCACTACGCCGACCGCCTCATGCGGTGCGTCTTTTGGCAGCGCCTGGCATCCATATGGTCGTAGATAGTGTGGCTGGACGCTAAAGCGGAACAAACTGCTGCAGACTGCTGGCGGAGGAAGGGCTCGCAGCCTGCGCGAGCGAGAAGGCGACGATCCGCACGCCCACGGGCGACAGCTTCGAGGGACTGCTGCCGGTCGAGCGCGTATGTGCTGTGTCCATCATCCGCGCCGGTGACGCGCTGCTCGACGCGGTCATGGCCTGCGACCCGAACGTCGCTGTCGGTAGGTTAGCAGTAATTGGAAACTGGTGGCTGACGGGCTTCGCGACTCACCACCACATGCCCGCGTTGCTCCGGCAGGCAAGATCCTCATCCAGCGTGACGAGCAGACGGCTGAGAAGACGGCGGTCATGTACTACTCCAAGCTGCCGCCCGACGTCCGCAGCTTCCAGAACGTGCTGCTCGTCGACCCGATGCTCGCGACCGGCGGCAGCGTGCTCATGGCGATCAAGGTACGCTATTAGGTTGCTGATTTGATGCACGGATTGACTGTGGGATGGCTCGATCTCTCTTCAGTGGATGATAATTAGTTCTCACTCGTCTTGGTGCTCATTTTGGTGCTGCGAACGATGCACAGACGCTTATTGACGCGGGCGTCGACGAGGACAAGATCACGTTCCTGAACGTGATCTCGTGTCCCGAGGGGATCGAGAATCTGTTTGCGGCGTATCCGAGTGGGTTATTGCTTTTTCTTGTCTCGTGATATGCTGTTTTCCGATGTTGGTGGGGGAGAAACTCACGTCAGCTCGTTCGGATGTCGTGCAGATGTCAAAATCGTCACTGCGGGTGTCGACCGCGGCCTGAACAGCCACAAGTACATCGTCCCGGGCCTCGGCGACTACGGCGACCGCTACTACAACACGGTCGGATAAGCGGCTGCGATAGACGCGCTCACTAGCTCGCCGTTGCCAACGTCCGCACGCCCTTTTTGTCGGAATCGCTTTTCTCGAGCGAGCCACTCGTCTTCCTGTTGCCGTAGCTGCTGTTGATGTGTGGAGTCTTGTATATCGCAAGTATCCGTTGCGTGATCACGACACATACTATGTGGCTGCAACGAGCACGTTGTGTGGATGTTTGGATGTTCATGCTGTGCACCCATCCATCCACAACGTGAAACACCACACGCAACACCGTCACGACGATAGAAACTGGGTCGCCGGCCACGAATCACCAATTGGCTCATACTAGCATCAATCATCTTGAGCCTCTCCGATGTTCTCGAGAGCGAGGCTCTAGATCGTACGAGAAGTACACATGCAGTCACTGCCAGGTCCATGCTCAACATGTTGCTGGCTCGTTTGTATGTCTCCTCTCCCATTTTCTGTGATTTTCTTCTGGAAATCAAGTGATAAAATCATGGCCCATACTGAGCGCAAGTCAAAAGCACCTGATTTCCTGGGTTCGCTCTCTGATGTCCGAATTGCCAATCAATCACGCAGGTCACAACACGACTTGCGAACAGTGCAGCTCACCCACCGCGAGCGCGTGGTGTTTGTGACTGTGGTGTGACGGCAACCACCACCACATCCAGTAGCAGCAGAAGCAGCAGTAGTAGCTCTTCCACGTAAAGCCAACATGCAGGCCGAGGGCGCCGACTTCTCCGGCTGGGGCTCCAAACAGGGCAGCAAGGTGAAGACGTGGAAAAAGCGCTTCTTCGTGCTGCGCGGACGCGAACTCGTATACTACAGCGGGTCGGAAGAGAGGGGTCGGCTGTCGGTCACGGGTGCTGACTTCGCGCCCGACCTCAAGAATGGACTGCTCGTGCGCGGCGAGAAGGCGCGCAAAGCGCAGACGCTCAAGATGAAGACGGCCACGGCCGACGAGAGCAAGGCGTGGCTGCAGCGCCTGCGCGCCGCCGCCGCCAACGCCGACGCGGTTGGCGACCATCGATCGGTGTCCTTCCGCACGCGTAGCGTCAGCGGCAGCGCACTTAACGCCACCAGCAGCAGCAGCAACCACGACAGCTTCTTCGACTCGTCGCTGCCGTCGGTGCCCGAGCGGCCGCTGGAGGCGCATCACTCGTTCCACCTCCCGCGAGCATCGGCGCCGGCCGCTGAGCCCTCGTTCCGTCACCGAGCGAGCACGTCGAGCAACGAGAAGCGTGGCTGGCTGCTCAAAGAGGGCAGCAAGGTCAAGAGCTGGAAGAAGCGCTTTTTTGTGCTCCGCGGCAACGTGCTCACGTACTACGCGGACGAGCAGAGCTCGCCCAAGCTCGGCTCCATCACGGTACGCAGCGTCGAGACCAACTTCACCACGCCGTTCACGCTCGACGTGCACGCGGACGGCGGCCGCGTGCTGCGCATCGCGGCGGACTCACTGGACGATATTGAAGGGTGGGACCTCGCGATCACCGACGCGATCGCGCGCGGACGCGGTGACAGCGGGGCCGACATCGCGCGCAGGGCGAGTGACAGCCGGAGCAGCGAGAGCGCTGCCAAGCTCGCGCTGGCTGCCAGCTCCGTCTCGACCACCAGGACGTCATCGTTCAATGACGACATGTTCGAGCAGCACGGCAAGGTGCAGTTCCGCCTCGCGCACCAGCCGTCGATGCTCATGGGGGAGTCGTTCCGGCAGCAGAAGTACCAGCAAGAGCAGCAGATCGCAGCAGCCGAGTCGAACAACATCACGTGCGAGGGCTGGCTGCTGAAGCAGGGCCACAAGTCGAAAAAGTGGAAGCGCCGCTACTTCACGCTCACGAATACCTCGCTCGAGTACCGCCACGACCCGGATGACTTCCCAAACGAGGAGGAAGTCATCGTTGATGTGGTGTTTGAGACGACGAATGACGCCACTGTGGCGCACGTAGAGCTCGACTCGGGGCGCACGATCACGGTCGCGGGGGAGACGCGGAAGGAGTTTAAGCGGTGGGGGAAAGCTCTGAGCGAACTCACAGACAAGCCATACAAGCGAGGAACCGAGCTGAGCTTGTCAAGTTCGAGTGTGGATATGATGAGTACACCAGAGCCTGCGAAAGCAATGAAGGAAGAGGAGTTGGGCGTGGTGGTGGCAGGGCCGCCGGTGCAGCCTGAGATCAAATACGGCTGGCTCCTGAAGCAGGGCAACTTGATCCGGTCTTGGAAGCGCAGGTACTTTGTGCTCGAGGGCGACTCGCTGCAGTACTTCGAGCACATCGACAAGCCTGCTCGTGGTGGTGGCGCCGTGGCGCGTGTTGTACGTGATCCAGCAGTGGTGGGAGACAACTGTCTCGACGTGCACCTTGCAAACGGGCGGATTCTCAAAGTTGCCTCCGAAGACGCTGGAGAACTTGGTTCCTGGTACGACGCGCTGCTGAACGCCTCGCGGCTCGTCCCGACGACGAGCAAGGCGAAAGAGATTCGGAGCTTCGAAGCAAACGACAACAACATCGATGACGTATCCTCGAATGTCGACATCGCAGCGAGGCGGTTGACGAAGAAGCTCGGGCTGGAGGGCTGGTTACTCAAGAAGGGGCAGAACTTCAAGACCTGGAAGATGCGCTACTTTGTGCTCGAGCGCAGTCGTCTGCTGTACTACGCGAGTGACGACGAGGCCGGTCGCAGCGAAGTGCTGGGCTCGGGTGTCGTGTTCGAGGTGTCTGTGGGCAACTCTCGTCCATTCTGCATTGACGTGCGCTTCCAGAACGGTCGGCTGCTGCAAGTCGTAGCGCCGGACGAAGAGCAATTCGCTCTGTGGCTCGACGTGCTGCAGAACTCGTCGAACCTCACCGAGTCGTTCTTGTCACAGCACGAGGACTCGCAGCGTGAGAGAGGCGCCACCAGTGCGTTCGATGACGAGTTCGATCTCGACTTTGCGGATGACGGCACCGCCGATGAAGGATTCAACTGGAGCAGCAACCAGATCGACGAGAGCGAGCGCGACACCAAGAACGGCTACGCGACGTGGTCCGCCGCAATGGAGAACAAGCCCGAGTTCGAGCGTTCCGCCTCGTGGAGCAGTTCTGAAGACGACAACAATGAGAGCGGCGAGAGAGGGAGTGCGGCTGGCAAGAATGGCGCTCCGTCACCTCCTCTTCGTAGTCCCACCGCGAATGCGCAGCCGGCGGTGGTCGCGGGCTGGCTCAACAAAGAGGGCGGCAAGATCAAGACGTGGAAGCGGCGGTACTTCAGCCTGCACGGCACGACGCTGCGCTACTTCAAGAGTGAGAGCGGATCGATGCTGCGCGCGTTCACGATCGCACGTGTGGCGGAGAGTCTTGCGCTGCCGCTCGCTCTCGAGGTCGTAACGACGGCAGACCGCACACTGGTGCTGACTGCTGAGTCGAAGGAAGAGTACGCAAAGTGGCTCACAGGGCTGCAGACAGCACTCTCAGCGGTCGCTACAGGAAGCACGAGCACGGTGACGACGGCTATGCCAGCGACAGCAGGGACAATAGATATGTCGGTGCGGTCTCCGATTCATGACGCCAACGGTAGTGCGTCTGCTTCGAGTTCAAGCGCATCAGCAAAGGCGCCAGCACCTGCTTCACCAGCACCAACGGCGGACTTGGGACGCGTGTCGACTGTGAACGCTGACGGTAAGACCATCACGACGCACAACGGCTGGCTGGAGAAGGAGGGAGATCATTTCAAGACGTGGAAGCGGCGCTACTTCACGTACAAGAGAGGCGTACTGCTCTATTACCGCGAGATCGGCGGCGTCGCGCTCGGTCATGGGATCGTCACTAGCGTGCGGGTAGACGAGTCGAAGGCGTTCACGCTCAGTTTGCAGCTGGAGAACGAGCGCACGCTGCGCGTGTCAGCCGCATCGCAGGCCGACATGGACACGTGGCTCCGCGTGCTCGCGAGCGACTGTCCGGTGGTGCAATCTTCCTCTGCTGCTTCGGGGTCGTCCTCGCGCAGTCCCAAATCGCAAAGTTCGAGCACGCTCCAGAGTGGAGGGGTTGGAGCGATGGGTGGTCGCGGTGAAGCTCGAGAGCACGCTGCGAATCGCCTCGACCCGACCGACTACCTGGCGAACGACACGATCAGCAACGAGTCGTTCCTGCGCATCCAGGACGAGCAGCACCGACAGCACGCTGAATCTTATCCGGGGTCGTTCGCTGTCGCCAGTCGTCGGTCATTCAAGGGCGATCTGAGCTTCGGAGACGAGGAGGAGAAGGAGGAGGTGAAGAAGGATGAACTGGAGGAGAAGCAGACACAGAAGCAGGCGCTCGTGGCGGCCGAGAGTGAGGAAGATCTGGCGTACTATCGTACGCTGCTGGCGGAGGGCGAGCGTGAGCGTGAGAAGCGCGAGGCGGAGAAGGCGGCGCGCGGCGTGCACAATGTCAGTGGCTGCGCGCCGTGCTGCGTCGTGATGTAGTAGTGTGTGTATGTATGAGAAGGTGCATACACAATACTGGGGGAGATTGGCCAAGTCAGGAAATCTCTGGTGGGCCCGGTGCGGCCGATGTCGTTCTCCATGCTTGCGTCGTGCGCCGCAGCCCATTTGGAGAGCACACAGCAAACGTGCCGTCGCTGTGGTGGCGATTGGTTGTCTGGAGGTCTCTGATGGCTGTCAGGAGTCCTCGGATCTTTCGGAGGTCGATTCTTTTTATTATCATCTAAATCGGATGATGGCTCAGAACCCTTGTCGTCGACAGCATCGTCCGTCCTCTCGCTTGCCATCAATCGAGTCGGTCTCACAACTCGACTCGGATCAACACACCTGGCGACGACGTCCATGAAGAAGCGGCATGTGGAGCAGGAGCGTCGCAGGAATTTGGGAGATGATTTGTCCTGGCTCGCGGTCTGTGATATCCGTGTCGCCTTCATTGACTTTGAAGTGACTTTGAAAGACGCGCGTGCACGTTGCACACGATTCTGACCAGGTCGATCGATCCATCGATCAAAGATGACGGACAGATTGGACCGACAGTGGACATACGAAGAAGACTTGGCGAGAAGACTCTTGCAAGAGAATCCATCGCGAGGCATCGGGTGTATCTCCATCACCTGAACCGTTCACAGGGCGCTCAAATTGTCTCTGCCTTTCGATGCTCGTCACCTGCTTTCAGTATGTAGGGCCAGTAATACAAGTGCCTCGTGTTCTGATTTTTTGTTTATCCCACAGCTCTTCCAAGAGCAGAGCTCATTACGAAAGAGCGCTCCTACCTCCGAAGTAGCATGGCGGTGCCGCGCGGGGCCGACGTGACGTACGCCGGCTGGGTGTTCAAGGAGGGCAGCCTCGTCAAGTCGTGGAAGAAGCGCTTCCTCGTCGTCAAACGCAATGAGCTCGCGTACTACAAGAACACGGAGCAGGAGAACAAGGCGCAGCTGCTCGGGGCCATGACGGTCGCGCGCGTAGAGAAGGCGGCTGACATCACGAACGGGCTGCTGCTCACGAGCGTCGAGGGCCGCGAGCTCAAGATCTTCACGGACACGCAGAAGGAGTGCGACAAGTGCTTCGCTGCCATCGCGCGGTACGCGAGCGACCAGAGCAGTGCGCACGGCGGCAGCGCGCTCACGCCGGCACCCGACCTCTTCGGCGCAGCAGACGCGATCAAACACGTGGGCTGGCTCGAGAAAGAGGGCCAGCACTTTAAGACGTGGAAGAAGCGCTACTTCGCGCTTGAGGAGAACGTGCTGTCGTACTCAGCGCAGATGGGGAGCGCGAGCATCAACAAAGCGCGTGTGATCGCGGCGCGACGCGACCTCACGCGCCCCAACACGCTCGTGGTCATGATGGAGGGCGGTCGCGAGCTCAGGATCGGTGGCAAGACTGAGGCGGAGATCCACGACTGGCACAAGGCGCTGCGCCGCGCGATCATGAAGTATGGCGGCCACCGCTCGCCCGCGAATGGCCGTTCGCCGGGATTCTCGGGGATGCACTCTCCGGCGCCGCCTCCGCCTGCGTACAATCAGGCGTACCAACACCAGCAGATGGATCATCACGCGCGACAGGCGCCGTCGCCGTCTACTGGTGCTCACTATGGACATAATATGCCTCCTCCGCCTGAGTATGCAGCGCATGCCACCAATACCATGCAGCGCGACGCTGGTCCGCAGAGAGAGGACAGCTCGGCATCGCTCTTTGGCCCTCCTCCGCCGCCACCGACGGCAGCGAACGAACCAGCCACGCCGACGAACTTTAGCGCCGAGCAGGAGCGCAACATGGCGGCGCGGCAGAATCGCGACCTGCACGCATCGTTCCGGCGCCACATCATCCTCGAGCCAGCGGCCAACAACGCGGCGAGCTTTGTGGAGGTAGAGCCGGAGAAGGACGCGGTGAAGCCGTGGTCGCCCAAGGCGCCCGGCGCCGCGACGATCATGCACATGCGGCTGGAGGACAAGCTGCTGCTCGAGGAGCTCGAGGAGGAGCGCCAGGAAGCGCTGCAGAAGGAGCGTGCGCTGCTGACCGACTCCAAGATGAAAAGCGACAAGAACGCGGTGAACAGCTCCGCGTGCTGCTGCATAGTGATGTGAGAGCGCGGAGCATGCGCACGTCTGTGCGTGCGTTCGTGCACTGCGTTGCAATGATTTAGGCCGCGAACTGAGCCTGCGATGAGTCAGAACGACGTAGTGAATGCACGACGCATCGTTCGACTTGTTCTCTTGCTTCGCTTGTGCGAGCGCGGCGGCAGCACGACCGAGTGAACGCAGTGGTTCTGGTCGATATCCAGCTTTGTCCTCTGACCAATTGTTGCTATGCGAAGAGTTGCTTCTCCTGAGCTTGTGCCTTCCTGTACGATCAGATGGGCTATTGATCTGTGATCCGCTGCACTTACACAGCCAAGATGATCATTGGTGTCAAGGTCACTTGGTCACGGTGGATTCTCCGGCACTGATCACGTCCTGGTTTCTTATGCTGATTGACAGTCGTCATCTCCTCGAATCGCTGCCACTTCCTCGTAACGTGGCGGAACCGCACTTGCGTTCCTACCCGACGCTTCGTTTTCGACGTGACGGCATCAGTGTCGAGCGTCTGGACAGGAACAGGTTGCCGAACGAGCAGCTCCACGACACAATGATCGTCTGCGGGCTTCCATCAAGCCCGTTCGACTCAACTTGCTCGATTCTCTCGAGCCTACGAGGCAGGTCAATCTTGATTTCTTTCAAGGCAATGAAATCAGGAGGGTCTGATTTGCCCACTCGTTTTGTGTGGCTGAAACAGGTTTCGACTTTGATTTGGTGGGAATCAATTCCATGCTATTCCCGCGAATTCTCATCTCTGAGTGGATTTTTGTATGGCTTGCTAAGAATGAAGAGGACAGCTCCGCTTGTCCAGTAAAAAAGCAGCAGTGCCGAATTGAGTTTCTCTAGCAACGGCTTCTGAGTCCTTGCTGGAGCTTTTCCAAGCTTTGTTAGCTGTTATGCCAGGCAGGCAACGTGGCCGTGATCGCTACTGCATTGCTGCTGCGATTGAGCACCTTTCACTTAGCTGCTAACAACGAACTCGAAAGATCGTGCAAAGCGAGAAGAGGAAAGGGCTCGTGAGGATTGTGTGACCCATCCAAAATCAAATCCGACTCTTCCGTCACCCAATTCAACATTCGCCCAATATAATTAACTAGCTTTTCAAATTTGTCAAACTCATCAAAATGAGTTCAATATGTTTGTGACACCCACGCGACGTCCAGCAAACCCCAGATGGCAGCGACAGCAAGAACGCAGGTGGCTTCAAAAGGCTTAGTTCGCGCCGCTCCATTTCGCAGTAAGGAGCATGTGTAGCGACCAGCAGCTCGAGCAATCGCCAGCACAGCAGTGCTGGAAATGTTCGCGTTTATTTTTCTTACGAAATTTACTTTCATAACGTTGCTAATTTCGCGCACCCATCCGAGGTTTTGAGGTTATAGACCCACTCCCATACTTAAGCGCAGTGTACCTCATGAGCATACTGGAAGCAAGTGGAGACGTGGTGTCCCGCGCATTCCATGCCACAAGCGTAAAACGCCAAAGAAGAACGCGCGAGAGTGAAGGGACCACGCCAAGCACGGCGAGTCGTTCGTTCTTAGCGCCATGAGCAGCCTCGAGGACGCGCAGCACAGCGGCTGGGTCTTCAAGCAGGGCTCACTCGTGCGTAACTGGAAGAAGCGTTTCATGGTGCTGCGCGGGCGGCAGCTCGCGTACTACGACACAGCGAACGTGACGCCCAAGACGCGCGAGAAGGGCTCGTTCCAGGTCATCACGGTCGAGCTGAGCTCCGACCTGCAGAACGGGCTGCTAGTGCACGGCAAGGGCGGCCGCGTACTCAAGCTCTACACGGAAAGCGCCGAGAGCACGCGCGCGTGGTACTCGGCGATTCTGGAGACCACGACACCCGGCGCCGTGGGTGGTGGTGCTGGCGTCGGTCGCCGGAGCAGCCTCGCTCTCGACGCGCGCTACTCGGTGCTCTCAGCTGCCAACAGCAGCAACAACGGCGGTAATAGCAGCGTCGACGTGGACGAGGAGCTCGAGCTGCTCGACCGCCTCGACTCGCTGCCGCTCGACGACGGCGCCGGCGGCATCGAGTCGCTACACCACTCAGGCTGGCTCAAGAAGGAAGGCAGCCGCGTCAAGTCGTGGAAGAAGCGGTATTTTACGCTGCATGGCAACACACTGTCGTACTACGACTCGGCGGACACGGGCAGTGCCGCCAAGGGCTACGGTCACGTCAAGGGCGTCGAGGTGAACGGCGCCAAGACGAACGGGCTCGACATCATGTTCGAGCGCGGGCGTCTGCTGCGCGTGTGCGCCAAGACGGCCGACGACATGGAGCAGTGGCTCTGCGTGCTCAGCGAGGCCATCGAGCTCCAGAACGCCGAGAACAACAACCTCCGCCAATCGCTCGCGTCGAGAGGGTCCTTCCGCATGTCTATGCCGGCGTCGGCGCCCAAGCCGCGCGGGGCGGCGATGCCGATGCGTCACTCAATCGCGTCGGCGCCCACGCCGCCCATCGCGCCGTCGCCCAGCAAGCCGCAACAGCAGCAGCTCGGCGGCTCGGTACCCGCGCCGGGGTCCGTTTTTGACAAGCGCCAGTCGACGAGCGACTCGTACGCGACGTCGCAGTCCCACTCGTCGTATCTGGACGAGTATGCTATGGAGACAGACAGCGACGAGTACGAGAGCGACGACAGCGAAGGCGACTGGATCTAGATCTGGTCAGTCGGTTGGTGGGTGGCGCGAAGACTTCTCCTGCCGAGGCCAGGCAGTACGTGCGAGGCGACTCCTCAGGATGTGCGGCGAGACAGACGAAGACGACGACGACGACGCACTTGCTCCTCGATCGCCACTGTCTGACTCCTCCGTCGTCGAGCTCCGATCTCGTTTGTTTAGTTATTATGTGTCTCTGGCGAGACGTTTGTCGGGTTCCGGAGAGTCGGTCGGCGGCAGTAGCAGCAGAAACAGTAGCACTCGTCACGCAGACAGGTGGAGGTTCCAGCGCGATTCTCGGGACTTCGGGCTACTGCTTTTGGGAGTTTGCTGATGGGAGCACCTCGGTCGTTCTGAGCTCTGTGGTGAGGGACACGTCGTCCTCCTCTTCCTCCGTCCTGCGGAGAACTTCAACCGACCGGCGAACTGGAGAGCGCGAACTCCCTCGTACGGCTGGACACGTGCTTGCTTGCTCGTGAGAGAGTACGGTATATAATAGGAAAGACGTCTTAGATCAGTGGATATTGTCCGATGGCGATGCGTGCAATTGTCCCACCGCTCCGCTCTGGCGCTTGGCAAGCAGCGGTCTCGACACACGCGCATGAGCTGCGTATCGATGAATATGATCACTTTTCCGACAAGTAAAACGTCTACTTGAGTCGAGTATTACTGCAACATCCAATAGAATGCTCTATTGTGATGTTGGCGAGTTGTTTCGGCTGGATCGCTTCACCTGGTTCATGCCGTTGGTGTCGGAAGAAGCACACTAGGAGGTGTGACGATGACATCTTGGATGCTCACAGAGAGTCCACGTGAACATGAAACGCGACGCATGTCGGCCATTCCGATACACACACCACCGATACCCACTACTGCCTCCATCGCTTTCAGCTGGGACGACTTG
>JAASFZ010000531.1:0-15850 GCA_023334075.1 Globisporangium nunn | reverse complement strand
CTGGACTCTCCGCGCACCACAGATCTCCTGGCACAGGCAACACGTCGTGCTCAAGCAGTCCCATGTCGTCCAGTCGGTCCAGCTCGAGGTGATACAGTCGTCGAAACACGAGCAGCAGCAGCAGCGAGCCTGCGAGTGCGCCGTGGAACGCGACGAGAGCCTCGTAGCGCACTAGTGAGCAGCTGGCGATGCGAGAAGAGCGATCGGGGAGAGAGCTCCCTGGCGCGTTGGTGGCTGTGCCAGTGCTCGAGAGCGCGAGCAGCTCGTCTTCGACAGCTTTGCATGTGCTGCGTCTCCAGTGCTGGAGTGTGACGGCATCTGCACGCGCGCAGCGACACCACCGCGCACAGATCATAGCACCATCTGTGAGCTATCGACTCGCCAGGCAACCCGCTGTGCTGCACATTGACGCACTCCACAGTCACGCGCACACGCGTATGCATCCGAACGCTTCTCACCAAACACAACCGTCGTCATGAGCGCCACGAACACTGAGAGCCACACGAGCCCTGGCAACCGCACACTCGGCGAGACAACCCGGACGAAGACCAGCAGCAGCGCCAGCAGCGCAGCCACGACAAAATGTGCCACCGAGTTCTCGAGCGGCCATCCGCCCGTGAGTCTCGCGACCAGCCTCATCGTCGTCGTCTCCGCGTTGTCGCTGTTGCCGAGTGCGGACGCATTCGAAGGAAGCAGGCGGTCCCATATCGAGACGTCTGGAGCTCCTGCGTCGACTTCCAGTCCTCGGATCCGCACCACCTCGCACTGCGAACGAATTCCCACGTTCCATCCGAAGTGACTGCCGCCGAGATCCGACGCGAAGCAGACGACGTTGCGAGAGTTGCGCATGGAGACCGCCAGGACGGAGATCTCTCCGAGTACCAGCGTGAGCGTGACTGCAGCGAACAATCGACTGAGCGTCCGGAGATCTCGGAGGACGAACTCGTTCGCGAAAAGGTTCGCTGTCGAGCGTGCGGAGGTGCTGGAAACGTCCTGGAAGCGCACGTACGCAGATGTGAGACGGTCCTGGTCTCCGTCATCCACTCGACCATCGTCGTCGTCGTCGTCTGCATCAAGGGGGAGATCGGTGCTAAGGCGGCGCATCGATACAAGATCAAGGGTGCCCGCGATCTTGAAAAGTCGTAGTATGGTTACATTGGGAGGTTCCACTGAGTTTATTGGCTCGTTTGGTTTTCGGGCCACAGCGTCCGGTGAAAGCTGCGAGCTGTCGATTCGATTGGCTGAAAATGCGCGCTCGCGATATAACCCGACGAGATGTCGCTCCTCCCGCGCGGCGTCTTGTAATTACTGGCACAGCGCGTCTCCGCTTAGATCCGATTTCCGCCCAAGCGTTCGCAGCCAACGAAACTCGGCTGAGCGTTTTGCGTGCTGGGCTCGGAGCCTTTGGCGCGGCATTCACTGTTCAAGTCCGAATCCATCATGGTGCGTGCTGCTGGTGCTGGTGCTGCTGGGCCGACGCGACGTCGCGCGACGACCGCCGCTAACGCTGTGACGCCTCCCCGTGTGTGGCCGTGCCGTGCAGTCGAAGAAAATTGTGAAGAAGGAAGTAGAGGAAGTGACCCGTGTCGGTCCGTCGCTGAAGGAGGGCGAGCAGGTGTTCGGCGTTGCCCACATCTTCGCCTCGTTCAACGACACGTTCGTGCACGTGACCGACCTGTCGGGCCGTGAGACGATCGTGCGTGTGACGGGCGGCATGAAGGTGAAGGCCGACCGCGACGAAGCGTCTCCGTACGCCGCGATGCTTGCCGCGCAGGACGTGGCGGCTAAGTGCAAGGAGGTCGGCATCACTGCTCTGCACATCAAGGTGCGCGCCACCGGCGGCAACCGGACCAAGACCCCGGGCCCCGGCGCGCAGTCTGCCCTTCGCGCTCTTGCTCGTAATGGCCTGAAGATCGGACGTATCGGTGCGTTGGCGAGCGCTGCAGCTGTGGTGGCTGGTGGTGTGCTACGTGCTATGCGCCTTCATATGATGCTAACTGTCGGTGTGCTTGTGCGCAACAGAGGACTGCACCCCGATCCCGACGGACAGCACCCGCCGAAAGGGTGGTCGCCGTGGTCGCCGTCTTTAGGCGCCCGGCTTCCGCACCCGTTCGACTTGGATCTGTCTGCTCCGGCGTCGTCCAGATCATGGGATTCGTGCTACGAAACAGCGACTTGGCTCCTGCGCTCGCTCGTGGGCTGGCGCGGCGCTGCGCTTCCTGCTTTCGAGCGCCTCTCGCGCGCTTTGTTAACGCTGGAAATGCACTGCTGCTGGCTCGCTGCTGAGTGAGCAGTGGATACGAACATCGCCTTTGTTTGCTGTTACTTGCTGTGCATTGCATCGCGCTACGGTTCGCTGTCCTGCAGCGGCATGAGGAGGCAGCCGAGCACGCCCGGTCCTCGCCAGTGCTGCGGCGTCAACAGCAGCTCGTGGACGCTCCACTCAGGCACTTCCTGGGCGGCGCGGCGCACGAGCACGCGGATCGGGCTGCCGATGTTGTGCATCACGATCTCCTTGATCGCCTCCAAGCCGCGGTGGTTCGTCGCGTCCGCCGTGCCGAACGCCAGCACCTGGTCCGCTGCGTGGAGCCCCGCCGCGTCGGCCGGCGAGTCTGAGGAAAGCACGAGCGCGAGCAGCTCAGTCAGAGGCAGCTGCTCCCCCGTCGACCTCAGCCTTCAGCGCTTCGCGCACCTGTCTGCACGCTCTGGACGACCGCGAATGGCGGCTTCGCTCTGTCTGCTGCGTCTGCATACGCAGCCCAACCACCCGTGAGTGCACGTCCGCACTCTGCACGTGCACGTCCGGTGCGCGTCACCCACCGATCTCTTTCGCTGGAGCCGTCTCCGGCTCAGCGGACTTCGTCGCACCCACCGCTACAGCAGCTGCCGCGGGGCTCTCGTCCGTGTCGGCGCGGCGGTCGACGTGGTGCTCCGCGTCCGCCTTCGCCTTCGCCTTGGCTGCAAACACTCTGCTCCCATCCCACCGCGTCACCCAAGTGCGCGCCTTGCATTCCCTGTATGTCTCCACTATACACGCACAGCGGCAGGATCTCCTCGATGCGGCGCATGACGGTGCGGTGGTCGGTCTGGTGGACGGCGAATGCGTGGCGCAGCTGACGCGCGCGGTGCACGTCGATGTCAGCGCGCGGGAACCCGTCGGCGTCCACCAGCGGGCCGCTTAGGCCCGCGGGGTTCGCGCCGCTCGTCAGCTCCTCCACCACGGCGGCGATCGCCTGCTCCAGCGCGCGCTGCTCGCCCGCGAGGCGCTCGTACGCGGCCACGACGTCTTCCTCCGCCATGATCTGGTGCACGATGCAGGACTTCTGGATACTATCTAAGCGACGACGCCGCGTCGGTATCCGCGCGTCATTGGGCTTTGCGCGTCATTGGGATCTGCGCGTCATTCTCGGCAATGAAATGGACGAGTGGACTGAAGACACTGCGCGCCGCCCAGCAGCTCTATTGCTGGCGCCGCCTTTGGCGAGCGCACACTACCGGCCAAGCTGCCAGCGAGACGTGCGCGCGTCCGCACCGATCCCCGCAATGCCTTCACCATTACGTCACGCAGCGACCGAATATCCCGCCAATGAATATCCAGCCATGTTCGTCACGCGACAATCGCAGGACGCCGCGAGTGCGCTCGTGTGCTCTCGTTGCCTTCGCTGGTGATGGCGAGGCGTCTCCGAGCAAGGATCTGAAGACACCTGTCGAGCTCGAACCGAGGCCGGTCGAGGCGAATGCGCTGGTCTGCGCGGGCGGAGATCGAGGAAGCGAGCCGTTCTCTTCGGTGCACAATGCGAAAAACCCGAGCTTGATTATCGCGCTCGGGCGCATTTTCGTCCAATCACGCCGCGTGGGAGCGGATGTCTCCGCCAATCCGCGACGTTTTCGTACTTAAGCGCTCCTTATCTCCTCGTTCTCTCCCTGTCTCTTAGTTTCTCTATACGGCGAGCGAGAGAGAGCGCTCCCACTCGCAAACTGCCCGCAGCAACGTCCGCCGCTGCCCCCGAGGCCGCCGCCCAGCACGCCAGCGATGAGCCGCGCGATCCCGACGGCGAACGAGACGACCATCATTCTGCAGGGCAACGCCACGGGCGACGCGCGGCTCGCGGGGCTCCCGCTCGCGTGGGTCGAGACGCACCGCGCCGAGAGCCTGCTGCTCGCCGCCGGCTGCTGCCTGCTCGCGGCCGCGCTCAGCGTCTGCAACATCTACCAGCACCTGCAACACTACTCGCGGCCGCAGCTGCAGCGCTACATCGTGCGCATCCTGGCGATCGTGCCGGTGTACGCGCTCGGCTCGCTGCTCTCGCTCGTCTTCGTGAACCAGGCGCTGTACTTCGACACGTTCCGCGACTGCTACGAGGCCTTCGTGGTCTACAGCTTCCTCGCGCTCGTGCTCTCGTTCGCCGGCGGCGAGTCCGTCTGCGTGCTCAAGATGCAGGGCGAGGCCGACATCACGCACGCCTGGCCACTCAGTCGCTGCCTGCACCCGATCGGGCGCGACGGCCGCCTGCTGCGCTCCTGCAAGCGCGCGACGATCCAGTTCGTGCTCGTCAAGCCCTTTTTCGCGCTGCTGTCGCTGCTCATGCTCGCGTGCGGACAGTACCACACGCTCGCGTACCAGCTCGTGCTCTCGGTCGTGTACAACGTCTCGTACTCGCTCGCGCTCTACGGGCTCTGGCTGTTCTACCTCGCGACCAAGCACATCCTCAAGACGTTCAATCCGGTGCTCAAGTTCTTCGCGGTCAAGAGCGTCGTGTTCCTCACGTTCTGGCAGAGCGGGCTCATCGACCTCGTGCCGGGCATCACGAATGAGCAGAGCTTCGCGTGGAAGGACCTGATCCTGTGCGTCGAGATGGTGCCGTTCGCGCTCCTGCACTTCCTCGCGTTCAGCCCGAGCCAGTTCAAGAAGAACCTCGACCGCCTCCCGGATTCGGAGGTGCTCAAGAACATGAAGGAGGTGCTCAGCCTCTCGGACCTCATCGCCGACACGTACCACAACTTCATGCCGTCCTACCAGGACTACATGCTGCAGCGCGGCGAGTCCTCCACGGGCCGCGTGCGCGGCCGCAACAAGAGCGTCGTGGCCTTCGGCGACGACGGGGCCATCACCAACTCGTCGTCGTCCGAGTGCAGCCCGACGCCCGTGGCGGTCAACAACCACCACGTCCCCAAGTTCGTCATCGACGACGAGGACGAGAGCAGCGGTGACGAGAGCGACATGGAGGCTGGCGGACGGCGGAGAGAAGGCTCGAAGGACAGTGACGTCAATGGCTCTCCCTCCGCCGCTGCGCGCTCGGGCGCCGAAGCCCTCAAAGCGACGGACGCCTCGAAGTCCGATGGAGAGGACGCCGTTCCTCATCCCGTGAAAGTCGCCAAGCGCCGGTTCTTCTCGGAAGACGACGCCGACGAGCTTGACACGACGCGTCCGTCGTCGTTCGCGCCCGACCGAAGAAGAAGCAGCGGTGGTAGCGATGCTGACATTGCAGGCTTGCGGCTGAGCGACGTGGCCGCGCGAGCGCGTTCGCGAACAAAAACAGACGAAGACCTCGAAGCCGGCACGAGCACGAGCGGTGGCGAGGCGTCTGGCAGCAGCAGCAGCAGCTAAGCGCGCAGCAATCGTTCGCTCGCGCGCTGCTTCATATGTTTGCTCGCCCTCCAGTGACGGACGAGTGGAGCGATTGGCGCTAGAAGTCGGGACTCGCAGTAGGAAGCAGCCACCTGTGAGCGTCCCCCGCCATTCTAATCTCTGTACCAGTAAGAACAAGTTGCTCGTAGTCGTGATCAGCGCATCTGCGGACCTCTCTTTGCATCATCACGTCAACTCGAGGCAGGAGCGAGGTTATATTCCCGACCTCGATCACCCAGTAAGAGGCCGAGCGACCATGAAGGAGCCCGACGTCGCCCCGAGCTCCGCGAGCCGCCTGCTGCACTCGCGCGTGGGCCGCGAGCTGCAGCGCTACGACGGCGGCGCGCGGCTGCTGGCGTGCGTGGTGGCGCGGCGCGCGGACGGCGACGTGCTGCTCATCTCGAGCTCCAAGCGCACGGACGAGTGGGTGCTGCCCAAGGGCGGCTGGGAGACCGACGAGTCGCTCACCGAGTGCGCGCTGCGCGAGGCCGAGGAAGAGGCCGGGGTGCGCTGCGCTGCTTGTGGTGCTGCTAACTGCGCGGCAATGGCGGTTGAGAGGCTCACTTCGGGTCCACGGCATGTGCGGTGCGTGCAGATTACGGGCGTGCTGGAGCGCGAACTGGGGACGCTCGACTTCACGACGCACGCCGGCAATCGCTGTCGTCTCCACGGTTTCCAGATGGACGTGCGCCACGAGTTCGACAAATGGGCGGAGAGCAGTCGGAGGCGAGAGTGGGTGCGTCACGGCATGCGAACTTGCTGAGGAGACCGTGCACGCGGTCGGTCTCAGACGTGCTGTTCGAGTTGCGCAGGTTTCGGTCGCCGACGCGCGAGAGCGACTGAGTCACCGGTCGGAGCTGGCCGAGATGCTCGAGCGGGCAGTCGATTCGTCTGCGTAGGCGGTTAGTGCGCGCGGGTTCGTTGAGTCGATGGTGAGGACAGACGAATGGCTCCCAGCGTTGCATTGAATGGAGGCGATCCGCTGCGTGCTGGTCACGTAGAAGACATGCGTCCGCTGGACGCAGCGCCGGTCCACTATGAACGCAAGGCGCAACCGCGGAGTCTGCGCGGCGGAAGTCATCGACACGCAGCGTGTCGGGACTTCCTGCGCTGTATATCGTGTTAGAAGCATTCGCTCCATTTTACGGGAATCCTCCCGCGCTGAACATGAACTCGAGCTTTGCAGCGTCGAGACTCCTCCACCGACGCTGCGGCATTTGTCGCCATTCCACGCTCGCTCGCTCGGTCGCATTCCTACGTTCCCGCGATAGCGCGCGCTCGTAGAGGTCAGGAGCACGCACGAGCATTTGATTTCCGCTCGCGTTGCGCCGGACGCGGTCGTTCGACTCGATAATGTTCCTGATGGGCGATGCTAACCGCGGTTTCTCACTCAGCGCACGCCACGCACGAGCTGTTGACAGCGCCACGTGGCGGCGCTGATCGCTCGCTCGCTCGCGGTGTCGCTCGAGTCCACGCAGCACGACGCAACGCCAGCAGGCCAAACACCCCTCACGCCATCCAGTGTTGGCCGCGAAATGACGGGCGGCTGGCAAAGTGCGGCGCTGTGTGGTCTCCTTGTCGGACCAGCGAGGCCGCGACGCCACCGCCCAGTAAGCAAGCAAAGCGCAGACAGACCCACGCTCTGGACGAAAAGAATTGGGAGATCGGCCGGTTGTGCTCGGCGGTACTGCGGGGGAGGCGGTCGCCATGCGAACGAGCGAGCGAGCGAACTCGTCGTGCGCTCGACGTTGGAAGAGCGCTGCGAAGCAGGCAAGCGAGCGAACGATGTCGATGCTCATTGCAGCGAAGGTCGAGTGCTTGCGTGCGAGCATGTGTGGGCGGCGCCAGCAGCGCGAGCGCCCAGAGACCCGAGGACGAAACTAGCACCAAAGCTCGCCGCCGCCGCCGCCGTTTACGCTGTCTCCCAGCGGATCGGGAAGCTGCGCCACTCTTTGGGTGTCGCTAACTGAAAGGTGCAACCCTTCGTGATAAGCGTCGCGGAAGTCCGTTCTGACTCGAAACTGAGCAGCGACGACGCGAAATGGATTGGTGCAAGAAAATTGCCTCGCAGGTTAGGCCGACAGGCAGTTCGACGGCCTGGCCGCCTTTCATGCCGTGGCGCCAGACCGCCGATCCAAGCAAAAGAAAGCGGAACGCTTGGACGAGAGCGTTCGCCGCCCAGTGACGGGGGCGAGACACCGCTCGTCGAGTTGCCTCGTGCTGCACGCTCTTCGCTCCCTGCCATCCCAGCCTCTGCCGTTCCTTTCGTGTGTGTAGAGTTGTGTTGTGCGGGAGAGCTCAGGAGAATGTCTCCAAAGACGCGCTCAAGTAGTGTCAAACGCTCCGAGCGCTATCGGCGCTGCTTTTACGATCATGAGCGCAGCATGAAGGGCACACAGGAGCGATGGATGCGATAGCGCGCAGCTAGTCTCGGACTAGGCGCTGGTGGCAGCCAAGAAGCACACCCTTGTATGGCGGTAGTGGCGCCATTTGCGCCCCCGCTTTTTCGGCCTCAACGCATTGGCTCCAATTATTGTGAGCTGAACCCAGCATGGAAGCTTCTTTAAATCGCGATGCCTGTCACATCTAATGTGTGCGAGCATGTGATAGACGAACGGGCTGCTTCGAGCTTCCCACTTCCTGGGTAACATGGCAGTCGGCAAGTTCCGCCTCGCCGCCTGAACAGAAACCGACTTCTCTGAACTCCCCGAGCCCTTCTCACCCTTAAACCAATCGCCGCGCAGCCGAATGCTCGAAGAAGCTCGCTTCAGCGCTTTTGTCGCCACATTGCGTGTTTTGCTTACTGACTGTCTCTTTTTGCTCCCGAAACGGCGCCACACGAAATGTCTCGTCTGCTCGTTGTCTATTTGTAGAATGATTCGTTTTTTTATCCGACACAGCCTCCCCTCGAACCCCGCCGTTCATTCGCCAATTGTCCGCACAGCGCTCAAGCCCTCGCCCGCCGCCTTTACACGCTCCCGCATACCGAGTGAACCATGCGCCCCCGCACGAAGAGCGTCGTGAACGTGCACGAGTACTTCAGCCAGGCGGACGGCGAGAGCGACCAGGAAGAGGAGGACGAGGATGACGCCTACGCCTACGCGCGCCTGCCGCGCGGCGGCGCCCACCGCAAGGCGCTGCAGCAGCTACTGCGCCGCCCGCCGAGCTTCTCCAACAGCAAGAGCAAGCGCGAGCGCACGTCGACGCTCGAGAGCTGGGAAGGCACCGATGTAGAAGACGACGACGACGACGAGTTCGACGACGACGACGACGACAGCTGCGAGCGCCTGCGCACGTGCTCGCACGACCGCCGCATCAGCTTCGGCCGCGACGTCAACGTCGTCACGATCCCCGCGCGCTCGAGCTTCGACGCCGACTACAAGCGCCGCGTATGGTACTCGCCCGAAGAGTACTCGCTCATGCGTGAGATGGTCTAAAACGGCTCGAGCGCCCGCCAGCACAGCCACCTCGCCACCCGACAGCTTCTGGGCGGCCGACTCAGCAGCAGCCGCCGCCGCAGTAGCTCAGCTACCGTCATCGCCCTCGCAGCCAACTGCGCAGCAGCTTCCTCTGAGGGGACATGGGGGGAGGGGGGCGGGTGGCTCGCAGTCGGGGCCCCACTGTATTCGTCGTTGGCGCCACGCAGCCAAAGAGACGAACGGAACGGGATCGACCGGCAGATCCCTCACAGCAGTGGGCGGCGCGCGCGCGCGACCGCAGATGGCGGCAGCAGCGGACGCGCTGTTGCCCGTCGTCGCCCGCCTCGCGGTCGCCGCCGACGCCACATCGATGTCGTATTTATCGCCCGGCGCCAGCAGGTGCATCACCACCCACCAGCGCAGTGCGCCACCATGTAGAAGTCGCTTCTTAGCACGCAGCTCATGAATCAATGGACGTCGCGTCCGTCCGGTCCGATCGCAGGGCCGGACGGGAGCTTCTCATCACCACCAACGTACGCGCGTGTGTTCCTCTGTTACTTCCTCTGCGTCGCTGTCAGCGCGACTCCTAACATGCAGGCGTCTGCAGACGCACATGGAACACATGGTCGGCACCACACACACCCTGCTGCTCCTACCACCTGCAACGCGGGGATCGACCACCAACGCACTCCTTCCGCTGCTTCGTCCTCGCCACCGCACCTCATGACAGGTGGAAGCTGCCCTGGCCCTCGCGGATGCAGAACAGTAGCCGCGCCTTCATCACCTCGCGCGTCGAGTACTCGGGCAGCTTGAGGTAGTTGGTGCACGTCGACGCGGACGGCAGTACCGCGTCCGCACCCGTGAACCCGCCGCCGCCGCCGGTGATAGCGTCGCCGCTGTCGCCTTCGCTCTCCGCAAGCTTGCGCACGACCGTGAGCTTGGGCTCGAGCTTCGCGAGCCCGCCCACCGGCAGCCGGTTCGCGCCCGTCACGAAGCGCACAAACAGCCGCTGCTCCGCGACCGGGAGCTCGCACAGGATCGCGATGAGGTCCGCGATCGCGCGGCTCTCGGCTGTGTACCCGTGGTCGCACACCGTGTGCTCACGCAGCTCGTGCCCGTCGCGGTCCCACATCGAGCCGGCGTCGCCGCCAGCGTCGCCGAGCATCTGCTCCAGCTCGTCGACGCTGAACACGCGCAGAAAGTGCTTCTGGTGCGGCCGTGAGCCGCAGATCTGCTCGAAGCCGTGCTGGAACGCCGCCACCTGTCGCGCGATCGTCGTGTCCAGCAGCATCTCCAGGTTCCGCCGCACGTACTCGCGCAGGTTCGCGAGCGTCACGTCCTTCTCGGCGCCGCCGGTGCAGAGCTCGATCGCGCTCTCCCCCGCGAGCATGAACGACAGACACATCGCTTCCACGTCGGCGCGCAGCGCGTCGACGTCTGCGCCCGGCCGCTCCGCCTGGCGCGCCAGGTCGAGCAGGTAGTGCAGCGACGCGGCGAGCGCCGGGTCGAACTCGCTCACGAAGCCCAGCGACGCGTCGATCGACACGCCTCCGCCCGGCGCGAGCTGCTCGCCGCGCACCGCGCGCAGGAACGCACGCGAGAACGGCAGGTTCAGCAGGCGCTCGTCCAGCACCGCCTGCGCCACGAACCGCCCGAGGAACGTGAACCACGCCAGCGCGTCCGGCGGCTGCAGTCCCGTTGAGCTCTTCTCGTCGCTTTTCTCGTCGTTCTTCTCGTCGCTCGGGAGCAGCGGCTTGGGGAAGAGGCCGTGCGGCGCGGTGACCGCCGGCCCGCCGTCGCTGAACTGCGCCGTCTCCTGCAAGTAGCGCAGCGACTCAACCTCGCTCTCCTGCACCTCGGGCGACTTGGTTGTGAGCGTCACGAGCAGCTCCACGTCGGCGCGCGTCAGCAGCGACGGCAGCGTGTTCAACGGCGTGCCCTCGCACAGCGGCGACACGTGCTTGGTCACCGCGCGGTAGTCGCGCTCGTACATGCGACGCCCCGAGCGCGACACCATGCGGTCGCCGTCCATCGTGACGATCCCCGCGTCCGTGCCGGGGAAGTTCACCGTGTCGCAGTGCGCGCACTGGAGCACCGGGTGCTTCACGCTTGCGGCTCGGCGCGGGTACACTTTCGACAGGTACTGCACCTCCTCGTCGCTCAGGATCCACCACTTGAGCGTTGGGGCGCCGTCGCCAGCTGCTGCGTGTTCACTCCCCGTCGACGATCGCCCGCCACAGTCGCAGGCAGCAGCCATCTCCGTGTGCCAATCCCGCGCATCCAGACACTCGGCGCACTGCGGCGTGACGAACGACGACGATGAAGCAGAAGCAGATGCAGCATCGCTGCTCTCGGTCCGCTTCTCGTGCGTCAGTAGCTGACTGTGTACCGAGCAGTGTGGGAAGCGTACGCGCGAGCAGCTCGCGCAGTGGAACACGGCCACGCGATGATACCCGCGGATCGGAAGCGACGCCTGTGCACTGTCGCTCTCCGCACCCTTCGCCTCTTCACTCAGGTCGCGGTGCTCGTCTTCGCTCCTGGCTTCCGACAGACGTTGCTGGAGTCTGCTGTCGTCGTCGTCGCGCCACATCTGCAGGTGCTTTGCCTGGATCTCCTGGCAGATCAGCGTGAAGAACTCGGTTGTCGGCCCGAGTCCCGTGCCCACCTCCCCGAGGAACTCGATCTCGATCACCGCCTTCTTGCCGCCGTAGATCGCGAGCAGCTTCATCGCCGACTGCAGCAGCCGCGCCCGCGCCACGCGCACCTTCAAACGCGGCAGCTTCACCATGCGAGAGATGTTGACCAACGCCGCGGTGCGCGAGCGACTGCCACCGTCGCGAGCACCGCCACCCGCGCCTCGGCGTCGGCTCCCATTACTACTGCTGATACTGCTGCTGCTGGCGTTATTTCCTCCGCCGCGAACCGCAGCCACGGGCTCGTCGAGAACTGCCTGCTTCCACACCGAGCGACAGAGGTACTGGATCGCCCGCGAGGACCCGGACGAGATCGCGTACGTGAAGTGGTAGCGTGTGTCGTAGTCCAGTACGAACGCGAAGTCGGTCAACACCCGGAAGCACCAGTCGGGCAGCGCGTGCGTCACGACACGCACCGGCTGCTGCAGCACGCGGTTCACCTGGAGACACAGGAACGTGTTTGTGAACACGATCCCGACATTTTCCCCCACGTGCTGCTTCTGGTGGGAGACTACGAGCTCGTGCACGAGCTTCAGCAGCGACAGGAGACCCCACACGTCGTCCCACCACTGGTGGGCGAGCTGCGGCTGCTGCTGGGCGGAGCTCGACTGCAGCTCTAAGGCACTCGCATCGTTTTCTTTCTCCGTTTCCTCGCTCGAGTCAGCTGACGACCCTGCAACCAGCGAGCTCTTGCCGTCACGAGGCTGCGACGACGGGGACAAGACGCGGAACGTGATCTCGTGCGGCGTGCTGGACCAGATACGCGGGAGCTCAAAGTCCGCTGTGACACCATTCTTCTTGCCGCCATCTCGATGTGCGTCGCTTGCTGCGCCGCCGAACTTGACGATCGCTTCGAGAATGCTCATGTCTGCAGGCGGCTTATGGCCCTTGTACAGCGCCTGGACCCTCTTCTCCTTCACATTGTCCTCTCCCTCGTCTCCGTGACCGTCCTCACCCGCTTTCTGCTCGCTCTCGTCGTCTTCCGCGTGACTTCGGCCCCCCGTGAGTTCGTCAAGGATCGACGCGCTGCCGTGCGCCCCGAAGAGCTTGTCGCTGATGAACTCTTCCATCGTCTCGATGCGCGCGAGCGGCTCCACGAGTACGACGGTGTCGTGCACACTCTTCCTATTGCGCTTGTACACGTGGCTCGGATCGAGGTGTGCGGTGCCGCTGGCCGAGCGCCGCATCCCATACTTCTTGAACCAGTTGGCTGACCTTCGCTGCTCTTCTTCTGTCTGTACTTGTGCGTCGCTGCTGGCATCGCTGTTCTTGTCTTCGGCGCCTTCATCGTCGATGAGAACGCGCACTTTCACGTGCTGCGTTAGTTGGTCCAGATCATTCGACACGCTCGCGCTGCCGTGCGCGCTAGATCCCATGTACTCTGTCGAGAACGCGTCTTTCTCCGACGCAATCGCGTCCTGGATACAATGTATCAGGCACGCCACGAACTGGTCGTTGTGCCGTCCATGCTCGTCTTCATCCAGGAACACAACGCTGAACGCTCGTTTGCCGTCGCTTCGAAGCAGCACGCGCGTCAGCGCCTTCACCAGGCCACTGCGCGCGATCTCGTGCGCAGTCACTAGCTCGTCTCCGCGCAGAACAACGCTCTGTAGCTTTTGCAGCACGCCTCGGATGTCGAGCTCCAGGTCTCCGTCTTTGGTTTCGTTGTCTTCCAGGACGGTGTGCAGCTCCGCGACGATACCTTGGAGCTGCACCACAAGGCTCGTGTCGACGCTCTCTGTGCCAAGGTAGTCGTCTACGAGCCGACGCGACGCGGCCACCACTTCGTACGTGTCGTGCGGCTTCACGTCTGCCTTCTCCGCCTCTTCTCCCTCACTGCACTTGCCATGGGATGCGTAGAAGCGGATGGCTGTCGCCACTCCGTGGCGTTCGAGGAGCTCGAGCACAGCCGCTCGCGAGCTCTTCGAAACGTGGTCGAGCGATGACTCGACAATCTGTAGCGCCAGGTGCGCGGGGAGGAGGTCGCGCTCGTCGTCGCCTCCCGTATGCGTCGCGCCTCTCGGTCGAAGCACGCGCGAGAGAAACGCCGCGAGACGCGAGAGCTCGGCGTACTCGCGCGGACTAAACGCCTCCTCTCTCGCGTAGATGAGTGAGCATGCTCGGTAGATCACGCCGAGGCACTCGTACCGTAAATCACTGCGCGTTGTCGAGTCGTACACGCGGACGATGGACGGTAGGATCTCATGCGCGAGCGTCACCACTTGGTCCGGGACGCTCGCCATGCTATGGAGCTCGTCCGGGATCGGCAGCAACACGATCACGAGCTTCAGCGTGTCGCGCAGGAACTGGTTGTCCTGCATCGCGGGCTCACTCGCCAGCAGCGCCGTCACGACTGGCGGTAGCGTGACAAAGCGCAGGCGGCGCACCAGCTCCGAGCTGCCGACTGCCGCCGAGGAGGACAACACACACGCCATGAACTTGAGGATGCTCGTGTATCCGGGAGAGGACAGCTGCGGACCCGACGCGGCGGCGCCGCTTGCCTCGGCGTCTCCCGCGCCGTACGCAGCGAGCAGCTTCACCATCGCGTCGCACACGACGTCGCTCGCCACGAGCGACGAGATCGCGCTGCTCTCGGAGAACGACTTGCTCTCCGCAAGCTTGCGCATGGCGTCACATGCGCTCTGTAAGATCTCGGCGTCGAACGCCTGCAGCAGGCCCGAGAGCAGCGCGAAGCCCTCGCGCAGATCGCCCGCGAGCGCGGCCGGGAAGTTCGTGCAGAGCTCGCAGGCGATGCGCGCCGCCGCGCGCTGGATCTCGAGCGGGAAGAAGTCGACGAACTGCAGCAGCGCGACGAAGCCGCTCTCGCGGATAACGCTGTGACGGTATTCGGCGGCGTGTGGCGCCAGCGCCTCGGGCGCACACACGATGCGCTCGAGGATCTGGAGCGCAAGCTCTGCGACGTCCATGTATTCGATCTCACGCAGCTTGTCGCAGAGCGACGGCACGACGCCCTCGGCGACCGCCTTGGGCGCCGCCGTGGCAGGGAAGTGCTCGAGCATCGCCGCGAGCGCGCGCGCCGCGAGCAGCAGCACGTCCATCGTGGGCGAGACACGGATGAGCGCCACGACCGCCGGCACGAACCGGTCGACGCTGAAGCCCGACATCATGAGCACCTCCTCGGACGACAGCGAGAGCGTCTCGAGCAGCTCCGAGAGCCCCGACTGGCGGCGCTCGGACAGCCAAGCGTCAGTGTCGATTCAAGGCGACTACGTCATCGCAGGACACACGACGCACCACTTGCACGTGCGTCGGCGCCTGCGCGCTGATGGCCTCAAGCATACGCTGGTAGCGCGAGTGGCCCGGGCCCTCGGACAGCAGCTGCGCGAACGGGAAGAGCCCGCCCATCGTCTGCTGACGCGCCGAGCACTCGTCAGCTGCCGCCCCATACGAAGATCCATAGAGCGAGCGAGAGAGCGAGTGACGCACCACCGCCGCTGCCGCGCCGCCGTCGCCCGCATCGTTCAGTTGCCCGAGTAGACCTGCAGCAGAGCGAGAGAGTGCGCGCGCGTATGTGAGCGTGAGGCGGGCGTCCCTCGTTCGCTCCGCTGACAAGCACTCGCGCACGCACCGCGCAGCGACTGCGGAAGGCCGTCGCCGTCCGTGTCCTGCGAGAGCGCCTCGAGCGCCTCGAGCAGCCGCGCAGCACTGGCTCTCGGCGCGTTCGTGACGTCGCGCGCGTCAACCGAGTAGGCGGCGTCGTCGTCGCGCGCGCCCACGTCCTCGAAGGAGCGGCCGAGCGCGTCGCCCGCGTCGCTCATGCTACAGAACAGCGCTACGTGAAGAAAGTCGGGGAAATGATTATGGCGAGTGCAAGCAACGCTGTTCTTCACTCGACTCGCGCAGGAAAGATGGACGGATTTGAAGCGAGTTGTGCCGGATTGTTTTGGCAAAGATACCGGATGTTGCACCAAAAAACAAGGCATGGAATGACTAGGCATCCGTATGGAGGAATATGATCACTTTTCCGACACGTAAAACGTCAGCTTGAGTTGAGTATTACTGCAACATCCAATAGAATGCTCTATTGTGATGTTGGCGAAGCATACTCAACGATTCGAAGCGCATTGGCGAATCAGAGGTGAAAGGGG
>JAASFZ010000530.1:0-15863 GCA_023334075.1 Globisporangium nunn | reverse complement strand
TGCTCGAACACCCACATACGCACAACACCCCCAGCATCTCAGTTCATTCGCACTCGCACTCGCAGTCGCACGGCTTGACGGGAGCGACATTGGTGCAGACCAGCTGCAGTTTACTTACGGACCGATCCCTTTCCCTCCGAGTACGGTCTATCTGCGCCGACGCTTCCTCCTAAGAATCTCCAAGAACGACGATGACCTGGATCGCGACCGACACCCCCACGAACGCCAGCAGCGCGATCAGCGCCACGACGTACTCGGCGCGCTCTTCTTGCAGCTCCAGCGGCAGCTTCGGCGCCACGCGCAAGTACCAGAAACGCCAGAATGCGCGCGCGACGCGGGAGTACTCTCGCCGCTTCCGTTTCTTCTTCCTCAGCTTCGTTGGTCTCCTGATCTTGCTCCCCGTCGCCGACGTGCTTTCCTTCCTCTTCGTTGTCGCTGTCGCCGCCTTCGCCTTCTTGCTGCTCTTCATACGAGATCGGAGCCTCACGTCGAGGTCGAAGTCGTCGATGCTATAGGCGTGCCGGTCCTTCCACTGCTGCTGGAGCTCGATGTAGCGGTCCACCCACGCGGCTTCGTCGCCTTCGAGACGCCCGCGCGCTGCGAGCATGCGCTGCAGATAGAAATCCTGCCGCCCTTCGTCCGAGCACTCGTCCAGCTCGGCCTGCAGCGCAAGACGGTGCTCGACGCTGTCTTCTTCCTCGTCCGCGTCCAGTTCATCAGCCGCGTCTGCATCCTCATCATAGTTGTAGTCGCTGTCTTCGGGGTCGTCTTCGTCTTCGCTCGCCGCACCATTCTCGCTCTTCTTCCCAGCGCCTCCTCCTACTGCGTGCGCATTGTCGCCGACCACCGCCGCGTCGCGCAGGCCCTCGTCGCGCTCTCTGCCCTTAACCACTCGCTTGAGCGCGCGTCGAGGGGCCGGGTGCACCGCCGCGAGACCGCCGCTGAGCATCGCGTGCGGCAGTTCTGCGCAAGTCTCGGAATGAGCGGCGACGCTTTGCAGCGAGCGGTCTCCGGTGCTTTCGTGATGTGTTGGGACTCGACTGGTGAGGAGGAGGAGGAGGAGGAAGAAGAGATGAAGGAGATGGAGATGGCTACATTGAAGTTCTCCTACCCCTCTACACGTGCGAGGGGAGGCTGGCGGGCGACGGCGGCGAGCGCTTGTACGCGCTGCTGCTGCTGGCATCCGAGCGGCCGGCGCTGGTCGCGTCGTCGTCCGTGCTATCGATGGACAGGGACGACGCGTTCGTCGGAGAGAGCGAGTGCGGCGGCAGCGCCAAGTCGCGGTGATGGCGGTGGCTCATGTGACCGTGGCTGTGGCTGTGGTGGCCGCTGCCGCTCCGGCTTCTCAGCGCGTTCTTGTGGTCGCGCACCTCCACCTGCACGATGCGGTATACGCGGTAAACGACGATCGCGAGGATGGCAGCGCCCAGCAGCCCCGCGTACACGATCGTGGGCAGCGCGAAGCTCGGCAGCCCCGCGCCACCGCGGCGGCCGTCGCGCAGCCGACCGGCGCCGCCGGCTCCGGACTGCGCTGCTGCTGCCGCCGCCGCCGCCTGCAGCGCCTGGCGCTCGAGCTCGCTCTCGAGCAGGTGGATGGTCTCGAGGCGGCTCTCGGCGATGCTCGTGAGGTTCTCGACCTGTTGTTTACACTATAATGAGCGAGCGTCGCCGCCAGAATCTAGCATCCATGTACACCAAGCACACCTGCAGCTGCAGCGCGTCGACGTCCTTCTGCAGCGCCGCGCGCTGCGTGAGCAGCGCCTCGATCTGTGGGCTCATCATCTGGTGCAGCGTGAAGGAGCCGACACCGCCCACGAGCATCATGCCCACGCACACGAAGAAGCCCTTGACGACCCACGTGACGCCGCTCGAGACGGAGCAGAGCGCGCAGAGCAGCGGCAGGCGCCGCAGCAGCTCGCGCGGCACGCGGCGCAGCGCCGCCAGGCGGCCAGCGGAGGTTCCTGGCGGCAGCTGCGGCAGGAACGGCTCGCGGTCGGCGTCGGCGCCGCTGCCGCCGCTGTTACTGCTGCTGCTGGCGGCGGCGGCGGCGGCGGACGAGGCGGACGAGGCGCCGCCGCCGCCGCCTTCCAGCGCCATCATTGACATGGCGGGCGGTCGCAAGCAAGCGGCTGCCGGTGATTACGGTGATGCGAATTTCAGCGCTAACTAGCGGATCTTACCATTGTCTCAACCCTTCGAGCCGACAGCGCCTGGAGACCTAACAGCTGCCTGCGCCACGGGCTGCGGCTCTCCCAGCCACCGGGCCAGGCCCGGCAGAGGAGCGCTCGCTCGCGCCGACCGATCTCTCGCCAGATCGAGGAGGGTGGCCGAGCTCGCAGCTGCAAGTCTTGAGGCACCGCACGCGATATGCATCCATGCACCCGCCCGACGGCGCGAGCGATCTTCACAGCCGCTCCTCGAAGACCTTGGTCGCTTGGCCGAGACTTGGATCTCGGAGGCAGCATGACGGCGGCGGTGCTTGCGATCTCGAACGACTTGGGTGGCTGGAAGCGAGATGTCGAATGAGCTCTTCTGGAGAATGAGCCTCGCAGCGGGTTGAGGAGAGAAGGTGTATCGTGAGAGCAGAGCTTCCTCACGCAGCTGTAGCATGCCGTACACCGTACAGGTGGTGCACGCTTTGGTTCTGGATCGAGACGTGAATGCGGCACGCAATATCTACCTCAAGAACGCGCACCTGCTCACCCAACCGCCAGTACCCGCAGCAGATGCCCACGACGACACTGTGGTGGGGTTCGGACCCGTTCTGCGCGAAGGCGCACCACCGCGTAGTGTAGCGTCAGCTTGTCGCCCAGGCCGAGTTGACGTAGAGCCTAACGTTCGTAACACATTTTGGGGCTTTGATGTGTTTGGAGCAAGATAGTGGTGGTGTAGCGAAGAGCGAGCAGCTCGGAAGCAAGCTGCAGGTGCGAGCGAGTTCAAGGGCTCGCGTACCTCGGGCTCGCTCGCTCGTGCAATCTCACATCCGTTCGAGCTCGACGCGCATGAAGCGGGACGTTTGGCCACCTGTCTGTCAACCGAACTGAGTCAGTTGTCTTCATTTACGCTATCCGAGGTGCGCGGTTCACTCGCGCGCCCGAGCTCCACAGCGAATCTTTTCGATCGCAGTCTCGATCTCGCTGTTGTCGTCGTCGTCCACGTTGATGGAGCTGCGGGAGTGAATATGAAGCCTTTGGTAGGAAGCTAAGAAACGACGCTACGGTGGTCGGTCGGTCGGTCGGTCAGAGACAGCAGCAGCGCGTTAGCGGCGGCGGCCTCGCGGACTTGGGCTGCGGCTAGAGCTTGGGCTGCGGCTGCGGCTACGACGGCGACGCGAGCCGCGCTGGCGCGAACGCGAACGGGACGGCGAACGCGACGGAGAGCGAGAGGACGACGACGACGAGCGCGAAGATCGGGAGGCCGAGCGCGAACGTGAGCGCGAACGCGAGCGCGAGCGCGACCGGGAGCTCAGACGGCGACGGCGGGGGCTCCGACTCGTGCGAGACGCGCTCGAGCTGCGACGGCGGCGGCGCTTCTGCGTCTCCGGCGATCTCCCGCGAGCAGATGGCTCCTCTACGATGGGCTCCTCAATCTTGGGCGCTACCGCTACCGCCGGCTCGACTGCCGCAGGTGGCGCGACGGCGACAGGGACTTTGCGCTCGGACCAGCGGCTCGTCTGGCGCACCCTCTTTGGAGGGTCTTCGCTCACACGCTCGTCGCTGCCGCTCGCTTTCGCCGGTTCATCCTTTACAGGCTCCGGCTTCGCTTCGGTCGTCGCGTTCAAACTCTTCGCGCCCGTCGCGGGCTTCGAGAGGTCAAGCACCTTCACCGTTGCCTTCTTGTCGCTCTCGCGCGGGGGCGAGCCGCGCTTTGCAGGCATCAGATCGCTCGTTCGACGGCGCGGCGGCGTGCGACTCGCGCTGCGGCTAGAGTCCGAGCCGGAGCTGGAACGCGAACGAGAACGCGAGCGCGCGTCTCTGCGGCGACGCGACGAGGCGCCCTTCCCGCGCGATCGAGAGCGACTGCGGCTCCGACTCGAGCCGGACGAGGAGCTGCGGCTGGCGCTGCGGCGCCGCGTCTTGCGGCGACTCGCGTTCTCCGGCGAGCGCCGCGAGCGCGATGCCGGTCTCCGCGATCTGCTGCGCGAGCGAGAAGGCGATTCGCGCCGGCTCGGCTTATTCCCGCCGCGCTCGTTCCGCCCTGCGCTGCGCGAGCGGCTGGCGCGACGCCCACGCCGGTCGTCTGAGCGTGAGCGGCGCGGCGGCGCTGACACGCGCGGGTGGGAGCGGTCGCGGCGACGCTCCGCCTCCTTCTGGCGCTCCTCCCGCTCCCGGAGGCGGGCTTGGCGCTGCGCCTCCCGCTCGGTGCGCTCCTGCTCGCGCTTGGCGATGCGCTCCTGGCGGCGGCGCTCCTGCATCTCCGGATCGAAGCTCTCGCCAGGCACGTGGTCGCTCGCGATGCCAAACGCGTCCTTCATGCGCGCATTCTCCTCCTCCTTGCGCCGCTGGCGTGCGTGGCTGCTGCTGTTAGTGGTGGTGGCGGTGGCGTCGGCGGCGACGTCCTTGGTCACCTGCGCCAGCAGGCGCTCGCGCTCGCGCGCCACCTTGTCGAGAATCTCGTCCTCGTCGCAGCCGCGCTCCTCCATCTCGAGCGTTAGCTCCAGAAGCGCCACCTCCACGCGCCGCTTGCGCTCGTGCAGCAGCAGGTCGGCATTCGCGCGCGGCGCCGGCGCCGCCGCTTTCCCGCCAAAGGCGGCGCCGCGCTGCGCGCGCGCGAGCGTCTGCCGCGTGCGCGCGGCGTCCACGTGGCTCAGGTTGCGCTGTACGTAGCCGTTGGTGCCGGAGCCGCGCACGGTGCGCAGCCCGATGCCGTTGTACATGCTGCCTGCTCTTCGGCTCGCTCTGCCTGCTTGGGTGCGAGCGAGCGGGCTGCCAACTCACAAATGGTCGGTTGGTTCGTTCTCCCCATACAAAGCGGCGAGGGCCAGGCGAGGTCTTTCGCCGGAGGTGCTTCGTGGCGCTTGCCGGCAGGAGCTCCCTCGGTTTACAGACGCCGAGCTCCAGATGGATACAGTGCGCTCTCTTCAAAGTACGCGCCCACCCGTCTCCGCACCATGCTCGCCGTGCAGCTCGGGCAGTGCGGCAACCAGCTCGGCGCCGCGCTCTTCCAGAAGCTCGCGGACGAGGGCGGCGCCAGCAGCAGCAGCAGCTTCTTCCGCGAGCGCAGCCAGCCGAGCGACCGCTCGCTCGTCGACGACGCCGATGGCGCGTCACCCACAGCCACGGCGCGCGCCGTGCTCGTCGACATGGAGCCCAAGGTCGTGCAGCAGTGCGTGCGCGACGGAACGAGCAGACGTGGCGGCGGCGCGCGCTGGCGCTACGACGCCGGCAACACGTTCACGCAGCAGAGCGGCTCGGGCAACAACTGGGCCTTCGGGTACGCGGCGCACGGCGCGCGGCACGAGGCGGCGCTGCTCGACCTCGTGCAGACGGTGCGTCTGACGCCCGAGGTCCGACGCCGCCGCGTCACGCAGTGCGGAGGCTTACGCTGCTCTCGAGCATATCTCACAGGAGCTCGAGCGCTGTGACCGGCACGAGGGCTTCCTGACGCTGCAGAGCGTGGCGGGCGGCACGGGCTCGGGGCTCGGCTCCTTCCTCACCGAGCAGCTCGCGGACCACTACCCGTCGGCGCGGCTGGTGAACGCCGTCGTGTGGCCGTACGAGTCCGGTGAGGTCATCGTGCAGAACTACAACGCGGTGCTCACGATGGCACGCCTCACGGCGGTCGCGCACGGCGTCTTCGTGCTGCAGAACGACGCGGCAAGCGCCATGTGTCGGCGTCTGCTGCGTATCCAGAGCCCGTCCTTCCGGGAGATGAACGATGTGCTGGCGACCCACTTGGCGGCCGCGCTGCTGCCAGTTGAGTCCCGTGAGCACTCGGGTGGGTGTCTTGAGCCGATCAGGGAGATCAGCCAGGAGCTCTGCCAGCACCCAGTGAGTGGGGCGACCGACCACGATTTGTGCTGCTGCTACCCCCTCCTTCCTTGTATCGGTAGTCATTACTGGTCCTTAGTGACTGTTCATGCGCTCATCCGCTCAGGGATACAAGCTCCTTGACATCAAAACCATCCCGCAGATGCCCCACCGCTCGAAGCAGTTTACCACGCACACTTGGGCCGGGATCCTTAAGCACCTGCACCAGGTATGGTTTCCAGCCCTCTCACGCGCAGTGTGATTCCCGGAAGCTAAGACCGCGCGTGCCAAGATGCAAATCGCGAACTCGCCTCTCGAAGAAGGAATCGACTGGGAGGTGTCGCTGGCGACGTCGGAAGGAAGGATGAGGAATACGGCAGTGGCGAGCATGCTGCTGCTGCGTGGCAGGGACGCGGCCGCAGCGGACGTCACCGCGTTCCATCAAGCATCGATGTACGCCAAGTGGAACCCGCGTCCGTTCCACTGGTGCTCTTCAAAGCAGTCGTTCAACGCGTACGAGAAGACTGCGACTCTCGTGAGGTGCGAGACGCGCGTTTGACAGTTTATTACGAGGCAAGGAAGGATCTCTCACTTGCTCATGCATGCATACATCTACTCGATAGCAACTCGAAGGCAGCAGTGCCAATGCTCGCGAGCACGGCGGAGAAAGCGTTCCAGATGTTCTCGCACGGAGCGTACTTGCACCAGTACCACCGATACGGTGTGGACCAGGCGTTCTTCCAGCAAGCTTTCCTCGAGATCGACCAAGTTGTTCAGAACTACCAGTCGATTCGGTGATATGCCATGCATTCGCGCAGATCAAAGGGTGTTAGCGATACGCACACGCCAGCCCGTCCGTTCGTTCGTCCGTCCGTCCCTCCCAGCAATCTCACTCGGTAGAGGAGGGGAATGAAGTTAGCGCGTGTTCCTCTGCAGCCAAGTAGGATTGTAACAGAGTCCCAACATATCAAAGGGGATGAGAGTCGAGAGAGTTGACATCAAGACTGCTGTTGCCATTGACATCGTGGTCAACCTGCTTCGACGCGAGCGTCTCAGCTAAACGGACGAGCTGTGATTGCAAACACCGATACAGCTCGAAGACGCGGGTCGTTGAGCCGGCAGACGTGAGGGTAATCATCGATCGTCACCCGGGAGGCCTTGCCGTGCTGCTTCTCCACGATAGTAAAGATCGTGACACGAAAGTTGGGCGGCTCTCGAAGGTAGCGTGCAGGGGACAAGATGAACAGAGTGTGCCAGTCTGTGATCGAGATGAGGTACTGTCCACCAATAACGATGTATCCGAGACGCACGAGCTCGCAACTGCTCAGCGTCGGTAGTGCCCTGGTCTCTGATCCGTCTTGTCTGCTGCTGGGTTCGCAGATGTCTCCACTGCTAAACCCGCCGACAAAGTGTGCTCGAATGGCAAGCGCTTTCTCGATTTCCGAGATAGTGATTCTTCTCGCCGTCTTGCTTCGGAGCGAGGTGCTCTGCCAGCCGATCAGAAGCGGAAGAAAATTGATCGCCACGAGAACAAGCTTCGTCGCGTACAGTGCCTTGGCGTCGCCATTCAAGTGCAGCGACACGTTTGTGGTAAAGACCTCGTCCAAGTGCAACTTGGTGAACTCGGAGGACTGAACGATTGTCGCCACTTGTCCGCTGGTGCTGGTGAACCACAGAGACTGGCCTAGTTCGTCTCGCAGCAAGTGCAGCAAGCACAGCGACAGGAGTGTCGGACCAAACAAGACGTCGCTCACCCGGCGGCGCAGCATCTTCGTGAGCATGTTCAGGATGCTGTAGTAGAGTAGCATGAACTCACAGATCGCCGGGTACATGACGAACCAGTTCTCGGTGAGCGAGCTCTGACCGCCTTCGAACTTGCACCCGATAGCGAAGAACACCGTCAGTGTTGTCTTAAGACGTGGCACGAGGACAATCGGCAGATAGTGGAAGTTTCGCGAGCATGCCACCGAGCCAATGCCAACAGTATGCCATCTCGTGACCCCCAGCCTGTACGCATTCTGCAGGGCAGCCAAACACACGAGCCAACGCACTATGACGAAGGCGAGTGCGACGTTGGAGATTAGCGTCTCAAGATCGTACTCGCTTGTCATGACGATCGTCATGTAAGCTTCCAACCAGTAGATCCCGTGCTGCAGTCCATCCGCGATCACCACCGAGTCGTACCTGGTCATCGTGACAGTCGAAGTCAGCTTGGATCCCCACTTTTCGTTGTGTGGCAGCATGAGGCACTCGTTAGAATGCGAGCAGTCGAGCTCTGCGCTCGTGGACGTGTCGAAGAGATGCTGACCGAACGACGAACTTGTCGTGCTGAGTATGTCCGAGTACCATCGAGAGCCGGTCAAGTCTTCATACCATCCGTTGCGCCAGCGTCCTCCAGGGTTCCCGAGCCACTCATCCGTCTTGAGTTCTCGAGTGGATCTGTTCGTGGCACGAAGCAACCCTTGTGTCAGGGACTCGGACTCGTACATTCCTTCAAGGCGGAACATGCACGCGCTTCCGTCTTGACCTGGCATCACGTATCTTGATCCGATGCTCTTATCCCAGAAGGGCATGATGAGAACTGGGAGTACGTTCGGGACTAGCTTCAAGCGCGAGCTGTCAAGTCCATCCACGATGCGCAGCGTGTCATCCACGACGTCATATCCTAGCTTGACGCATATCTCGATGATGTTGTCTAGGGAAGAAGCGATAGCATCGCACATGTTGACGAAGGCTGGATTGAGGTCGTCGATGATCTCATCGCGCAGGAGCACGCGGTATCCGTTAACAGAAGTACCAGTCGAATCGATTGTAGTGCTTGTGGCGAGCGCTTGCTGCAGTCGAAGTGGCTTGTACTGCCTTCCCACGAGCGAGCAGACCACCAATCTGTCCGAGTATGGGATGTCGTTGAATCCTTGGATCGTGGTGGGTCCGAGCTCTGGATTGCGTCCATCGACGCCAATAGCCTCACGTGTCGACGAGTTCCAGAAGGCCCCAAGCAATTGCGAACCCACGAGCAGCGCAATCAGCGTCCAGAGCGTCCAATTGTACAAGCCACAGACAAACTGGAGCGCTTCCTTTCGGCGACCCGAGCGGGATCGTGTGGATATGGCGGGTTCGTGTAGTGGCAACGCTGGGGTTCTATCACCTGCAGTGGAGGGGATCGTCGCAGCGACAGCCGCTCGGAGCTGTGACTTCCCTGCGACGCCTGACATCACAGTCGCTTCTAGGAGGACGCAGAAGCGACTTTGAGTAGTCGTTCAGACGTTCTGATCGCCATAGGAGGTTAACTAAGACTAGCCTTGGAACTACTCTGCGTCAACCCTCAGCCTTCAGCTCGAAAGAAGATCAGAAACCTAACTGTCTGACACCGCGGTCGATGGTTCTCTTCGACACCGGGGCTAGACCCGGCGGATGGGTGCGTTCGATCACCAATCGAACATGGCATGCCTGCTTTGACAACGAAGTTCATGCTGCTGATGAAATGCAATGAAAACGCTACCATCGTCCCCTCGTTCTTACTCGATCGATCGCGAGCTGATCCGCCACCAGCGGATCTGCTGCAGTCGCTCGTCGTCGACATGCATCATCTCTGGCTCACTCGCGATCACTGCGCTTCCTCCGATCTTGTGTGTGCGGAGCGCAAACGCTACGATACGGTGATTCCACAAGTGTGTGAACTTTCGCATCGGTGTCACAAGCGTCAGCAAGTCCCAGTCTTCGAACGTGATCAGATACTCGCCAGTCTTGATGGAGTTGTCGCCGTACACGATGAATCCGAGCCGAGCCACCTCGTAGCTGTTCAGCACGGTGTTTTGATGCTCCTTGGTTGTTTCTCGATCTGAACAGTTCGCGTATCCGTACCACCTACCAAGACCGTGCAGGTTCTCAATGCGGATAGCGAGGGTCTTCTCAACGTTACTCACTGTTGCCTTGCGATCGACGCGCCTCTGGCGGAAGATACTCCAAATCAGCGGCAGCAGATTCGCTCCAAGAACGACCAGCTTCGTCACGAAGAGGCTTTTCACATTGCAGCCCGTGCGGAGCGCCAGATCGGTTGCAAAGAAGTCGAAGAGAGACGCATTCGTGAACTGGATTGGGCTCACGATAGTGCTCGGAGGCCGGTTGATCTCGAGCCAGCCGGACGTCGAGATATCCGCGCGTAGATAGTGCAGCGCGCAGAAGAAGAGCACGGTTGGACCGAAGAGTGTGTCGCTAACGCGTCGACAAATGAGCTTCGCGAACAGATTGAGGAGGCTGTAGTAGATCAGCACAACCTCGAAGATCGCAGGGTACATGACGAACCACGCTTCACTAAGAGCTCTTTGTGGGCCTTCGACGAAGACACCTGACGCCCAGAAGGCGAAGAGAGCCATCTTCAAGCGCGGGAGCATCAGTACCGGCAGGAACGAGAAGCTGTACGAGTTGGCGAGACATCCAATCCCGGCGTTGAACCAGTCCGAGACGCCACGAGAGTACCCTCGATGCAGCGCGATCATGACCAGCATCCATCGGAAGACAATCTGGAGCGCGATCACATTCGAGAGCAGTGTCTCCCAGTCATAGACAATCGTGACCTCATTGAGCATGTTCGCCTTATACTGGAAGAAGCCGAAGCGCTTGCCGTTGGCCACAATGATCGATGTCCGAGAGGCGACAGCGGAACTTGAGACGAATTTGGCCCCCCAGCTCTCCGCCATAATCACGTAGCAATTGTCCTTGATGCTATTGCATACCACGGTGTCGCCGGTGTTCATGTTGTACTGGCTGAGAGGGATTCCTAGTTTCGAGTCTTTCTCATCGCTTATGAAATCCGAGAACCACTTCCCGCCTTGAAGGTCTTCATACCATCCGTTCTTCCACCTGCCACCAGGACGCTGGAGCCACATGACTGTCTTTGCCTCGCGAGTGGCGCGACTGATTGCGATCGCGTACGGCGTCACGCCCTTCGGATCGATGTACTTGCCCGTGAGCCGCAGCATGCACGCACTACCGTCCCGTCCAGGAATCACGAACCTTGCGCCGGAAGCGTTGTCCCAGTACGGAAGGATGAGGACTGGGAGTGAGTTCTCGATCTGGTACATCGTCGTGCTCTCCAAGTCGTCCACAACTCGGAGTTTGTCGCGAGTGATGTCGTAGCCCAACATCATGCATCGACTGAAGATTGACTCAAGAGTTGACGCGATAACGGCACAAGTGTGAGTGTAAACAGTCTTGGAGTCTGATGTCAGGACGTTCGTGGTTCTCTTGACGACCCGATAGCCGTTAACAGCGGCCCCGGTAGTGTCCACGACCTTCGTGCCCGAGAGTTTGATCGCGTCGTTCACTGTCACGGGGGCGTAAGCGCGCCCTTGCAAGACGCACACGACTGCACGGTCACTGAACGGTTCGTCGTTGAGTCCTGGGATGAGAGCGGGTCCGCCGTCAAGCGGACTTTGCCCAAAGTTGACGCGCATGATGTTGTTTGTCGTGCTCCAGAACACACTCGCAAACTGTAAGAGGATGAGGTAAGCCATGAAGCTCCACATGAACATATTGAAGACCGCGGCGACCAGCTGACGTTTCTCTCTCTTGTATCGCGTCTGTGGCAGCGGCAGCGGCGGAAGATCGGGCTGAAGCACACTTGTGCGTGTCGTGGCCGAGTTGATCGGCGCCACCTTCGTCGTGGCCCAGCGGTTGTCCTTCGAACTCGCGCGCGTCTTGAGCTTGCTCTTGGCCATGTCTTTCGGCGTCGTCGTCGTCGTCGGCCACGTCAGCAGACGAGTCGGGAGGAACCAGAGGGGAGACCCTATTCTGGCCGCGATCTGGTGACGCTTCGAGGACTCGGGTGTTCGCCATTGGAGGACTCGGGTGCTCGCGATTGAAGGTTAATTAAGACCGGCCCTGGAACTACTCTGTGCCAACTCTGAGCCTTCAGCTCAACAAAAGGTTGGAGACCTAACTGTCTGGCACTGCGGTCGATGACTCGCTTCGTCACCGGGGCTAGACCCCGGCGGAGGAGTTCGCTCGCTCGCTTTCATCAATCCCTCTTACGCGCTGGCGGCTAGTCTGGAGACTGCCGGTATCTTCGTTGAAGTATGTTTCTTGGGCGTGACTTGGGCACGCGCGCATGTGTATGTGGCGGAAAGCCGTGCTCTGCTGTCGACACTGTGTCCAAAGTCGGAGATGGGGGCTGGAGGATTGAGGAGGGGTGGCCGAGCGATTGCTCAATTGGGATGTTGATGGTCTGCACACACATCTATCCATGAATCAATCCAACAGCGCTCTCGATCTTCACACTGCCGCTCCTTGACGAGCTTGATCTCTTGTGAGAGAGTTGGATCTTGACATCCTGTGGACGTTGTCGAGCTCAGGGACAGCTTCGCTTTGTCGCTTCCAGCACCTCGTGCATGTACTAAAAGTCCACAATACCTGGATGTGAGGTCGGGTCGAGCGATACCTCCCCCCTCCCCCAGCAAGGTTCGGGATTGACGTCGAGTACTTCATGGCGTCGAGAGCGACAGCCTTCGTCTCCGCAAAGACAAGTGATGTGTTGACTCGACAGCCGCCATTGGCTCTTGTTTGCTGTCCAGTGGTACATGGAGAACGGAGTATCCAGGCTCTCAGGCTCTCAGAGCTCTAGCGATCGATGAAGAAGAAGTCGCCTCCTCGGCTTTCTCGCAGGAGCCAAAGCCGCCAGCAGCAGCAGCAAGCAGTTCATCAATGATGCTCGACCACATAAAGCAGTTCATCGACGACCATCTGGTGCGACCTCCGCCAGCACGCAACAGATCGCACTTCAATATTACCCTGAAAAGCGTTGACGCAATACTGAGCCCAAGTGAAGTTCAAGCACCAGATCCTCATTCCCGCTGCCTCATTCGGCAATCCGCCGCCCGCGCAGGAAGCGACTTCAGCAGCAGCAGCAGGCGCCGTTCCTCCCCCTCCCCCGTCCTCCCTGTCCCCTCAAGCCTTCCGCCAAGATGACCAAGCAGGACGTGCGCGCGCCCATCGACGCCCCCGCGCTCGAGCGCTACATCCACGCGGCGCTCGGCGCGCACCACGGCGCGATCGCCGAGATCCGACAGTTCCAGCACGGGCAGTCGAACCCGACGTACCTCGTCGTAATGGCGCGCAGCGGCGCCCGCTGGGTGCTGCGCAAGAAGCCGCACGGTGACATCCTGCCCTCGGCGCACGCCGTGGAGCGCGAGTTCCGCGTGCTCAAGGCGCTCGAGTACACCGAGGTGCCTGTGCCCAAGCCCGTGCTGCTCTGCGAGAACGCAGGCATTATCGGCACACCCTTCTACCTCATGGAGTTCGTCGACGGGCGCATCTTCAAGGACCCGTCGCTGCCGGGCGTCAAGCCGCTCTACCGCTACGCCATGTACAGCTCGGCGCTCGATGCGCTCGTGAAGCTGCACGCGATCGACTACAAGGCAGTCGGGCTCGGCGACTTCGGCAAGGCCGACAAGTACTGCCAGCGTGTCGTGGCGCGCTGGAACAAGCAGGTCGAGGCCGGCAGCGCGGTCTTCGAGAAGGCGGGCGTGAAGGAGAACCCGCGCATGCGCCAGGTCAAGCAGTGGCTCGAAGGTGTGTGTGTGGGCTCCACTGGCGTTTGTGTTGCTTGTGTTGTTGTGTCTCGTTGTATTGTATCATATGTCCGACTGACTCACACTCGTTCTTGCTTCAATAGCACACGTTGACGAGGCTGACGCCGAGACAGCGGACCGCGTCGCGATCGTGCACGGCGACTTCCGCATCGACAACGTGATCTTCCACCCGACCGAGCCGCGCGTGATCGCGATCCTCGACTGGGAGCTCTGCACGATCGGCAACCCGTTCGCGGACGTCGCGACGCTTGCGTCGGCGTACCTCATGCCCTCGAAGAGCGGCGCGCGAGTGATGGTTCCTGGTCTCCACGGGCTGCCGCTCGAGAAGCTTGGCATTCCAACCGAGGCGGACCTGCTGCTGGGCTACTGCCGCCGCGCGCGCCGCTTCCCGCTTACGCCTGCGACGTGGCGCTTCTTCCTCGGCATCGTGCTCTACCGCTTCGCGGCCATCTGCCACGGCGTGTACGCGCGCTCGCTGCTCGGCAACGCGTCGTCGGCGCACGCGCAGGACTCGAAGACCGCGATGGACCAGATCCTGGATCTCGTGGGTAAGGTCACGGACTCTGCGGCACCACTGTACCCGGCGCCGGCGCTCGACCACATCCTGCCATTCCCGCTCCGGCCGTTCGCTCTCGAGCTCTACAAGAAGGTGCTCCAGTTCTGCCAGGAGCGCGTGTACCCTGCCGAGCACCTGCACCTCGCGCAGATCGCCGAGGCGCGCGCCGCCGGAAAGGAGTGGGACGTTGTGCCGCCGATCATCGAGACGCTCAAGGCGGAGGCCAAGGCGCTCGGGCTCTGGAACCTCTTCCTGCCGCACTGCGAGGTCGAGCCGCTTGACGGCAAGGGGCCGGCCGTCAAGTACGACCACGGACTCACGAACCTCGAGTACGGGCTCATGTGCGAGGTCATGGGCAAGGCGCTCGTGCTCGGACCGGAGGTGTTTAACTGCTCGGCGCCCGACACGGGCAACATGGAGATCCTCGCGCGATTCGCGACGCCCGCGCAGAAGCACGAGTGGCTCGTGCCGCTGCTCGAAGGCCGGACGCGCTCGTGCTTTGCCATGACCGAGAAGCTCGTGGCGTCTTCGGACGCGACGAACATCGAGACGGAGATCTGGCGCGATGAGAAGAACGGCGAGTACGTGATCAACGGCCACAAGTTCTACATCTCGGGCGCGGGCGACCCGCGTTGCAACACGATCATCCTCATGGGCAAGAACGTGAGCAAGCAGTCGCTTGGCACGCCCTCCAACGCGGACCTCTTCCGTCAGCAGTCGATGATCATTGTACCCATGAACGCGCCGGGCGTGACGCTGATCCGTCCCATGAGCGTCTTCGGCTACGACGACGCACCGCACGGGCACTTCGAGATGGTCTTCAAGGACGTGCGCGTGCCGTTCGGGAACGTGCTGCTGGGCGAGGGCCGTGGCTTCGAGATCGCGCAGGCGCGGCTCGGACCAGGCCGCATCCACCACTGCATGCGCGCGATCGGCGCGGCCGAACGCTGCCTGGAGCTCATGGTGCAGCGCGCCAAGACGCGCACGACCTTCAAGCAGCTGCTCGCGGAGAACGCGCTCGTGAACGCGCAGATCGCCAAGTCGCGTATGGAGATCGACAGCGCACGGCTGCTGACGCTGCAGGCAGCCCACCAGATGGACCAGCGCGGCAACAAGGTCGCGGCGCAGGCCATCGCGATGATCAAGATCGTGGCACCCAACATGGCGTGCGCCGTGGCGGACCGCGCGATCCAGCTCTTCGGCGCCGCGGGCGTCGGCCAGGACTTCGTGCTGGCGTACTACTACGCGGCTATGCGCACGCTGCGCATCGCGGACGGCCCGGACGAGGTGCACATGCGCACGATCTCCAAGCTCGAGCTGAGCCAGTCGAAGTTGTAGGCTGTATGGACACACGCACTGGCAGCAGGAGAAGAAGTGGATGAGTGAGTGTCACGAGTGGGAACTTGGAACACGTAGCGTTGGACCAACCGAGAGGTTAACTAAGACTAGCCTTGGAACTACTCTGCGTCAACCCTCAGCCTTCAGCTCGACAGGAGATCAGAAACCTAACTGTCTGACACCGCGGTCGATGGTTCTCTTCGACACCGGGGCTAGACCCCGGCGGATGGGTGCGTTCGCTCCCATTGAAAGTCGGTGCTGTGCTACTACCCTACCGGATCTCGCCTGACTGTAGTGGGCGGCTGTGCAAGAGAGCACGCACCAGGTTCATACTGGATTGAACACGTGTGCGTGTGAGGAGGCCTCACACACAGGGATGGCTCGTTGAGTCACTGGCTTCCGCGCCCGAAC
>JAASFZ010000053.1:0-45006 GCA_023334075.1 Globisporangium nunn | reverse complement strand
CAGGAACGTCTTGCGCTGTACCAACAGTGGATGCAAGGCCAACTTCTGGAACAGAGATGTCAATGCTGCGCGGAACATGCTGGAGCTGCTCAAGAGCGGACTGAAGGGGAAGCACGGAGCGAGACGGCTGAGAGCATTTCAGCGAGGTCAGTAGTGCAAGCCACGTAGAGTGACAAAGTGGCTGGAAAGACTCGCAGCGTACGCGTTGCGGGAATGCGTCGCCAGCTACATCCATATATTCAGGCATAGCAACCAGTAGGACATTCGCAGTGCCAGCAGTTGAATACAGACTCACGAGCAGCAGAGAACGACGAATACATTGTTACAGGCGCAGCCGTAGAGCCCTCAATTGCCTGCTTGGGTCGCGACTGCGACTGTAGCGACAGACATTGGTACAGACGGGATGGCGGAGAGAGGCGCTTCCACCGCCATCAGCGTGGGAGGACACCAGCGACGAGAAGATGGGAGGACAGGGACGGTGCCTCTGCTCACACTCGGCCCTTCAGCTGCAGGGCTTTCTCGAGCTCCAGGACTCGCCGCTTGAGCATCTCGTTCTCGTCCATCAGGTTTCGGATCGTGGCCTCGAACTTGCGCGTCTTCTCTTTGCTCCTCGTCGCCATCTTGATAATGCGCTCGCGCAGTTGCTGCTCCCTGCATATCGTACCCATCCCATCCATTCGATGCCACGACTCTCCGTCAGCTTTGACCAGCATGTAAGACCACACCACGCACACTCGAGCAAACGAGCGAGCGACACGTACATGGAGGTGCTCTTCCCGCCCGGGTTGTGCCATAACCGGATGTGTTTCTTCAGGCTCTTCGGGCTGCAGAACGTCTTGGAGCACGTCGGGTGCTCGCACGCGTACGGGTTGCCCTCCGCGTGGATCTTGAGGTGGAACTCTGCATATGCATATCAAGAGTCAGCAACACGCATCCACACACAGCACCACGAACCAGCACAGCAGCAGCACCCACTATAGCAGCTACCCACCTAAGTAGTCTTTTCCTTTGAAGCTCTTGGAGCAGCCCGCGTACGTGCACTTGAATGGCTTGTCGCGCGAGTGCGTCTGCAGGTGTCTGCGCACCAGGCAGTGGCGGTGGTGAATATCCACGCATCCATCACAGCATCTCGCGTCCCGCCACATCAGCACACCAGCAGCTCTGCTCGACAGAGCAGCGTACCGCGTCATCGCCGACTTCTCCGCGAATGACTTGTCACAGTCGGGGAACGTGCACGGGAACGGCTTCTCGCCCGTGTGCACGCGGATATGGCTGAACAGACCGCCGTCAAGCGACAGTGAGTGCGACTATGATTGCTATACAAGCAGAGCACCTACAGCTACACGACTGCCATCCCCACGCAGCGCGAGGAACGCCGCCGCCGCACCGAATGAGCGCCCATTTCGAGTCGAAGCTCTTGCCGCAGTCCGCGAGGTCGCACACGTGGCGCTTGGGCTGCCACTTGTCGTCTCGAGAAGACGACGTCGACGAACCGGTTGGTGACGCCGCCGCGTCGTCCATGAGGTTGGCGTCCGGGTCGCCGTCGGGGTCGCTTGGGTGGTGCGAGTGCTGATGGAGACCGAGCACGTCGCCGAGCGCGAGCGCCGCGCTGTGCTGTTGTTGCTGCTGCTGCTGCTGCTGGAGGTGGTGCAGCATTGGCTCCGCCAGCAAGTGCAGCGCCGCCGCTGGCCCTGCCGCCGCCGCGCCGATGTCACCACCACTGTGCTCCATTATGCTTCTGTCCTGAAAGTGGGATTCAAAGAACGCTGTTGACAGAAGAGAGTCGATTTTTACGAAGCTTACATATGCGCTAGCGTAATTACGAGAGGGGATAGGCTATACGAGAGGTGTAGGTAGACCTTGAAAAGTGGTCGCACAGATTTAGAAACACATTTGTTCTTGTCAATTTCGAGCTTAGCAATTGATCACTTCGCGTTTCAGATCAAGATCAGTTCTGATAATCGATCTGTGCAACAGAGATTTATGAACATTAGCGACCAGAGGTGTCCGGGAGTAGACACACAAACACAAGCGTGGTGATGCCGCTCATCAACGCTGTCTTCGTCACTGGTATCAGGCGGACACTTTGGGATTTGCAATGAAGACATGTACGCCTGCTATAGACTTCATACAACGAAAATGAATGCAAAGGCAGTCGATGACTTACGCAGCAAGCTAGACGTCTCTTCGTGGCATTGCAGCGCGCATCACACGCTCCTGAGCGCTGCTCAAGCTTTCCTGAAAAGCTGGGTACTTGCAGCTCACAGCAGTGCTCAGGAAACCCACGCAAGCTGACACGAGTCTGCTCAAACAAGCCGCTCTTACTTCGCATGAACTGTGAAAAGAGCTATCAATTGACTCAAGCACGCGGACTATTTGGCCAGAGTTGCTGCGGTGTAAGTACCTCGCATACATCACCACACTGTAGCTGTCTCGACTAGATGAAGCACACCAAGTGAAGCGTATGAACGGGTTCGAGCGGTTCGTACTGACGGCGCCAACAGCGTTTTCGGATGCGATTGTTCTCCCTTGGCGCTGGTTCTCCGCCAGCGCCGTGGCATCGCTGTTCGTGCAAGCGAGGGTTTTGCAGCAGCGCCATTCTATGCCAGCTTCGTAAATAGGGCGAATACAGTGTTCTCCAAAACGACCCTAATAGAAGCCCGCTGCCTGCGCAATGTCGCCGCCAACGAGATATACTGTGCAATTGCGGCCGCAGTAGGTGTGTTCGCTCCGCCGAGGTCGCCGTCACGATGGAGAAGCTCCAGGAGCTGAGCCTCGTGTCGAAGGTGTGCATGGAGCTGGAGAACCACCTGGGCATGAGCGACAAGACGCTCGCCGAGTTCATCATCGACATGGTGCGCGAGAGCGCGAGCAGCGCCCGCTTCCTCGCCGACATCAAGGCGAATGACCTGCCGCTGCCGCCGGCGCTCGCGGAGAACCTCTACCGCATCGTCGTGACCATGGCGCCGCTCAAGACCTCGAGCAAGGGGAAGGGCCGCGCGGCAGGCGCGTCGACGGCCTCTGCGGCAACTGCGAAGAAGGCCAAGCACGAGATCGGCGAGCTCGAGCAGCTCACCGCGAGCGACATTGCTGGCGCGGACGCCAAGGACGACGAAAACGACGCCCCCGCGGGGCCTCCCAAGATCACTAGACAGCAGCGCCGTAGCCGCAGCCGCAGCGCCGAGAGACGCGAGCGCAGACGCGACGACGAGCGCAGGAGCCGCCGCTCGCGCTCGCGGTCACGCTCGGAGCCGCGCGACCGCTACCAGAGCAGTCGGGGGCGCGACGACCCTCGCGACGACTATGGGCGGGCGCGCCGCGCGTCGCGCGACGATCAGTACGACGACCGTCGTCGTGGAGGGCGGAGCAGTCGGTCGCCGCGCGAGATCGAGCTGTACGGGATCTACGACGGCCGCGTCACCAACGTCAAGGACTTTGGCGTGTTCGTGGAGCTCGAGGGCACGCGCGAGCGGAAGGAGGGGCTTGTCCACGTCACGAACCTCTCTGCGCAGCGCGTCGCGAACGCCAAGGACAGTTTCCGCCGTGGGCAGCAGGTGAAGGTGAAAGTGATCTCGACCACAGGTGCCAAGCTGTCGCTCTCGATCCGCGACGTGGACCAGCGCACTGGCGAGGATCTGGTCCCGATGCGCTCGAGTGACGGCGCGCAGCGCGCGCGTGACGACAACAGGGCCGCTGACCACCGGTCGTGGGTGAACCCATCGGCGCCTGGGATGCACAGCTCGCACCGCCACGACGACGACGACGGCAAGCCGCAGCGCGCCGCGAAGCGGATGTCGTCTCCCGAGCGGTGGGAGGCGCAGCAGCTCATCAATTCGGGCGTGCTCTCGATTGAGGACTACCCGACGTTCGACGAGGACCACGGACTGCTGAACGTCGAGGCGACCGAGGAAGACTTCGAGGTTGAGCTGAACGAGGACGAGCCGGTCTTCCTGCGGGGCCAGTCGCTGCTGAACCGCGAGGCGTCGCCCGTGAAGATCGTGAAGAACCCCGACGGATCCATGCAACGCGCCGCGATGACGCAGTCGAACCTTGCGAAGGAGCGGCGCGAGCTGCGGCAGACGCAGGCGAACCAGCTCATTGACTCGATCCCAAAAGATCTGAACCGGCCGTGGGAAGACCCGATGCCCGAGGCGGGCGAGCGCCACTTTGCGCAAGAGCTGCGGGGCATCAACATGGGCTCAACGTTCGAGATGCCCGAGTGGAAGCAGAAGTCGGTCGGCAAGAACCTGTCGTACGGTATCGTGTCGAACAAGACGATCCGCGAGCAGCGCGAGAGTCTTCCTGTGTTCAAGCTCAAGCGACAGCTGATGAAGGCGATCGCAGAGAACCAGGTGCTCGTCGTGATTGGCGAGACTGGGTCCGGGAAGACGACGCAGATGACGCAGTATATGGCGGAGATGGGGCTCACGTCTACGGGCATTATCGGCTGTACGCAGCCGCGTCGTGTCGCGGCGTCTTCTGTGGCGAAGCGTGTTGCCGAGGAGTTTGGGTGCGAGCTCGGCCAGGAGGTCGGCTACTCGATCCGATTCGAAGACTGCACGTCATCTGAGACGGTGATCAAGTACATGACCGAGGGTATGTTGATGCGCGAGTACCTCGCAGACAACATGCTGTCGAAGTACAGCGCGCTGATGCTTGATGAGGCCCACGAGCGCACAATCAACACGGACGTGCTCTTCGGCCTCTTGAAGGACCTGTTGCGCAAGCGCAAGGACCTCAAAATCATCGTCACGTCGGCGACGCTGGACGCCGAGAAGTTCTCGCGGTACTTTTTCGACTGCCCGATCTTCACGATTCCCGGCCGCACGTTCCCTGTCGAGATCCTGTACACGAAAGAACCTGAGCTCGACTACCTGGATGCGTCGCTGCTGTGCGTCATGCAGATTCATTTGTCGGAGCCAGAGGGCGACATTCTGCTCTTCCTTACCGGTCAGGAAGAGATCGACACCGCATGCGAGGTGCTCTACCAGCGCATTAAAGCGCTGCAAGAGCGCGCGCTCGCGCCTGAACTGATCATCCTCCCCGTGTACGGCGCGCTGCCGTCCGAGATGCAGTCACGCATCTTCGAGCCGGCACCGAAGGGGTCGCGGAAGTGCGTGGTAGCGACCAACATCGCAGAGGCGTCGCTCACGATCGACGGCATCTACTACGTTGTGGACCCCGGGTTCTGCAAGCAGAACGCGTTCAACGCGAAGATCGGGATGGACTCGCTCGTGGTGGTGCCGTGCTCGCAGGCTTCTGCGCGGCAACGTGCTGGTCGCGCTGGCCGCACGGGGCCGGGCAAGTGCTACCGCCTGTACACTGAGAACGCGTATAAGAACGAGATGCTGCCGACGACGGTGCCAGAGATTCAGCGCGCGAACCTCGGGTCGATCGTGCTCCAGATGAAGGCGATGGGGATCAATGACATCATCAGCTTCGACTTCATGGACCCGCCGCCGCAGCAGGCGATGGTAATGGCGCTCGAGAGCCTGTACGCGCTCGGCGCGCTGGACGACGAGGGGCTGCTGACTCGTCTAGGCAAGAAGATGGCCGAGTTCCCGGTCGAGCCGAAGAACGCCAAGGTGCTGCTGACGTCCGTCGTGCTCGGGTGCGCGGAGGAGGTGCTGACGATCGTGGCGATGATGTCGGTCGAGACCGTCTTCTTCCGCCCGAAGGAGAAGCAGGCGCAGGCAGATCAGAAGAAAGCCAAGTTCCACCAGCCGGAGGGCGACCACCTCACGCTGCTTGCGGTGTACGAGGCGTGGAAGAACTCCAAGTTCTCCAACCCGTGGTGCTACGACAACTTCATCCAGGCGCGCGCGATCCGGCGTGCGCAGGACGTGCGCAAGCAGCTCCTCTCGATCCTCGACCGGTACAAGATGGACGTCGTGTCGTGCGGCAAGAACTTCAACAAGGTGCGGCGCGCGATCGTCGCCGGGTACTTTGCGAACACGGCGAAGAAGGACCCGCAGGAGGGCTACCGAACGATGGTGGAGGGCCAGCCGGTGTACATTCACCCGTCGAGCGCGCTGTTCAACAAGAGCCCCGAGTGGGTGCTCTACCACGAACTCGTGCTCACGACGAAGGAGTACATGCGCAACATCATGACGATCGAGCCCAAGTGGCTCGTGGAGCTCGCGCCCGCGTTCTTCAAGAAGGGTGACCCGACGAAACTCACGAAGCGCAAGCGCAACGAGAAGATCGAGCCACTCTACGACCGCTTCAACCCGCCCGACTCGTGGCGCCTGAGCAAGCGGAGAGGGTAGGAAGGCCAGAGTCCTTAGATATGCTGAGACGCCAAGATGCGCTACTGCTGCTGCTTGTGCTATGTACGCGCCTCGTAACCCGCATTGATACACATGTGCATGCATTCGGGTGCCTCTCAATGTCCGTGCAAGCGATGAAATCTTCGTTCGTACACTAAACAAAGAGAACTTCCGAGCGAGAAAGCAGCGTCCGTCCACTCACTCCTACTCCTTCTTGTCCTTCTTCTTCTTCTTCGCCGCCTGCGAGACCGTGAAGTCCATGAAGAGCCCGAAGCCGATCTGGATCGGCGTGATGATCGGGAAGAGCACCATCTCGAGCATGGTGTTGTGGCGTGGCGCGACGCCGTTGGCGATCACGCGCAGGAAGAAGATCATGATCTCGTTCGTGATACTGTACTGGCCGTCGCTGATGCCGTTGATGAGCGACTGCGCCACAGTGTCCGGGTGCGTAAGCTCCGTGATACCCTCGATCGTCCGGGTCTCCTCCGGCTTGGTCTTCTCCTCCTCGAGGAACCCGGGCGAATCGATGTTGCCTGGGTAGAAGATGCTCACGCGGATGTTGTACGCCCGGAGCTCGTTGCGCAGCGCGTCCGCGAGCCCGCGTGTGGCGTACTTGGAGCCCGAGTACTGCGAGTAGCCGATCCACGAGATGAGCGCGAGTCCGGAGCTCACGAGCACGACCTGCCCGCCCTCGTCCTGCTCGACCATCGCTGGCAGCGCTGCCTTGATCGCGTGCAGCGTGCCGAAGTAGTTGAGGTCCATCATCTTGTGGAAGACGCTCACGTCCGTGTCGAGGAAGTAGCCCGGGTGCGAGATGCCCGCAGAGCAGACGACGTGGTCCGTCGCGCGCCCGTGGTGCTTAACGGCGGCGTTCACGGCGGCTTGCACGGCCGTGAAGTCCGTGACGTCGCACGACTGGATGAACACGGGCGACGCGTGCTTGCTCACGGCTTCGATCTCCTTCTTGGCGGCCTCGAGCTGCTCGAGGCGGCGCGCGATGATCGAGACCTTGGCGCCGGCGCGCGCGTACTTTTTCGCGACGGCGAGTCCGAGCCCCGTGCTGCCGCCCGTGATGAACACGTGCTTGCCGTCGACGCGGAAGCCCGGCGCGCGCAGCTTCGTGAGCACGAACGACTGCGCACGTGGGAGATAGATAGATAGATAGAGCGAGAGAGAGCGAGGCAGCAGTTAGAGGCGTCGCCCTGGCACAAGGCGGCGGGCTGCGGGCCGGAGACGCACCAGCGCGATGAGGCCGACGACGGCGCCCGGGAGCGCGAGCCACCAGAGGTCCGACGCCATCGCTTCGAGCAGGCGGTTGGTTCTCTCGACTTGTGCGCAAGCTGGCGAGTCGAAAAGTGGGGGAAGAGCCCGCAGCGGGAGCTCGGCGTTTGACTTGGCAAATGTATTCGCACCCTTCGCACCTGGCCCTCCTCATTTGACAAAGCGCCTGACGCGGAGGGATGGACGGCGCCTGGGTCGCGCTCATCGTGCTCGCCGCGCTCTGCGCGCTGCCGGCGCTCTGGACGCTCGCGACCGCCCCGGGCTTCCGCGTCAGCGGCAGCCACGCGCTGCTCTCCGGTGCGCCCGCCGCGGACGCTCGCACGTAACGTGCTGAGACGGGGAGACCTAACGCTCTCGCTCGCTGCCACCCAGGAGCCACCAAGGGCGTGGGCCTCGCGGTCGCCAAGGAGTACGCGCGCGCCGGCGCCCGCCTGTCGCTCGTCGGCCGCTCCATGGAGCGTCTCGAGAGCGCCAAGGCGGAGATCCAAGTAAGTCCGGCCGCCCATGCCTACGTGAACTGCCCGTTCGCTCGGCGCCTGACGGCGCGTTTCGTTCCCAGCGCGCGGTCGCCGACGCCACGGTCTTCCTCACAGTGTGCGACATCGCGGACTTTGACGCCGTGGAGCGCGCGGTCGCCGACGCGAACGCCTTCCACGGCCGCCCGACCGACCACGTGGTGCACGCCGCCGTGGTGGCGAAGGCCGGCTACGTATGGGAGCAGGACCCGGCGCAGCTGCAGAAGGACATGGGCGCAACGTACCTCGGCGCGGTCAACCTGTTCAAGGTGCGGCTGGCGTAGCCTTGAAGAGCGGCCAATGACTGCAGTACGATATTCATGTGTGGGTGACGCGAACTCTCTCTTTCTCTCTCTCTCTCTCGACGCGGACAGTGCGCGCTGCCGGCGATGATCGAGGGCGACGTGCGCGGACGCTTCGTCATCGTGGGCTCTTCCGGCGCGCTCGCGACGACAGCGGGCTCCAGCTCGTTCAGCGGCTCGCTGTTCGCGCTGCGAGGCTTGGCGGACACGCTGCGGTGCGTGCGCGTGTGGAGACGCAGAGTGCTCTTTGCTGGATGGCAAGCATTGGTCTTACTGATATTGGTGCTGCTGCTCTTACGAGGCAGAAACGAGCTGATCTTGTACGGCATCTCGATGTGCATCTACTTCCCGGGCACGGTGAGCGCGAACCCGTTCAAGGCGAGCACGCCGCCGCCAACGTTCGTTGCCGACGCCTCGGCGCCTCAGACGTGCGTTGCTCGCTTGTCCGTGCTTGTATGGCGAACTGATCCGACGCCGTGTTAGTGGCTAGCACGAGAACTGATCAATCTGCTGTTGCAACCGCTGGTGGTGCATTCAAAACAGCCCTGTCGACGGCAAGGACGTTGGCGCAATGGGCTACCGGACGTTCCCGGAGGAAGCGTCGGTGTCCGCCGCTGCGTATGAAGCGCAAGCCAAGAGCCTCGTGAGCGGAATGCGAGCTGGTGCGCCATCATGGCTAATAGCTCGGGGTGACGTCAATACGTACGCTTTTGCTGACGAGGGGTGTGGCGCTACGTCCAGGCTACTACATGATCACGAACTCGTGGAGCGGCTACCTGATGCGCATGCTCGCGAACGGCACGGCGCCGCGCCAGAACAACGGCGTCGAATTCCTCGCGATGCCCTTCATCGCCGGCTACTACGCGGTCGCGAGTCTCGTGCACAGCCGGCAGCGTGCAGTGGCGGTGCCCGTGTCGACAACCGGCGCCGCCGTTTGATCGAAGTTGGACAGGCGCTGTGTGTGGGTTTTGCAGCGGGGAAGAGCGCAGGGAGGGCGGCGCATCACCATCACCTGTCACGAGTGAGACCGCTTGTGTCAGAAAGAGGGTTGAGTGCGAGCTGGAGAGCGCTGCGTTTGAATCGGTTTTGACGAGAGAGATGCACTCGTGCGTGTGGACGCTGCCAGCACGCGCAGCTGCGTCGGCGGCAGCTCGCAAGCGCGCCGTTGACCGCGCAGGCCAGCGTCCTGGTCGATGTAGCCATCCCCGCTAGTGCAAGAATGCAGGGAGAGCAGAGCATTTTACTTGTCGAAAAAAAGTCCATTTCGAAAATGGAACCTGGTTTGTAAACTGCACCTCCGCGGATCGAGTCAACATCGACCTCATCCAGGAAGGTCAACTCTTCCTCCCACCTCATCGCTGCGGCGGCCAAGTCGGCGGATCGAAAGTCGAGTGAAAGCGTCAGAGATGGCGAGCAAGCTCCAGCGCCGCTCGCGAAAGCGAGCTGTCTATTACTTGACTCGCCACTTCCACTCGACCACGTTTCCAGCTCACCTTCACCGTCACTGCCATCAGCTAACACGTTACCGATGCTGCTGCTCCCGTTGCTGGTACTGCTGCTCGTTGTCGCAACTGGATGACATTCGCGCTTGTTATGCTTCGTGCTCACGCTGATGAACACGAAGCCTGATATCACGAGTGTGCATCTCTTTGGGAGTCAGCTTCAACTCGGAACCGAGTCGAATCGAACGCACAACCCAGGTCATCGTGTCGCTTCTTACAACCTACCACCGCAGCTGAGTGCTGATGGCAGACATTCTCGAGACCTCCGTGAGGTCTCAAGCCACCAGGAGCGCCTCGTGCTCTGAGCCCAGATCGTCAAATGATTTTCATGTCCCCCTGTCGAGCTCGCCGAGAGAGAAAGATAGAGCAGGTCCAGCAGCACTCGAGGTGGGCTCCCTTCCACAGCCTGCTCTTCGACGGAAGAATAGATCGCCCACTCCCACAACAGCGTCGCTGACACAACAACGTACCGCGACTACGATGCCAGCTACCTGGACGACCGGGTGGGTGCTCGCACCGCTTGTCTTCCTGTCGCTCTGCGCGCTCTCGTTGGTCTGGAGGTGGCTCGCCGCTTCGGGCTTTGACGTGCGCGGCAAGCACGTCTTCATCTCTGGTGCGTCCGAACGTTCACTCATCTCACACCCTCCAGGTCTGCATACCGCTACTAGAAGGATTTCTGATCGGTCTCTCGATTCGGATCGGCAGGAGGCACCAAGGGCGTCGGGCTCGCAATCGCGAAACGATACGCCGCTGCCGGTGCCAAGGTGTCGCTCGTCGGAAGGTCCATGGAGCGACTGGAGCTCGCAAAGATCGAGATCCAGCGAACGGCCAATCTCGGCACCAACAGCACCAGCAGGAGTCCCTGTGCAGCTCCTCCTCCTGCTGCTGCTGCTACCGCCACTACGACAGTCATTACCGACGTCAACCAAAGCAGCTGCGCACCACCGCAACGGCGCTGCGACATCTTCCTTGCCGAGTGCGACGTCAGCGACCTCACGCAGGTCGAGCGCGCCGTCGCGAGTGCCAACGCCTTCCACAGCCGCGTCACTGACCACGTCGTGCATGCGGCCGTGACCGTCTCGCCTGGCATCGCGTGGACGCAGGACCTCGCGCAGATGCGCCGAGAGATGGCCGTGTCGTACTTTGGCGCCGTACATCTCTTCAAGAGCGCGGCTCCGGCGATGCTCAGCGCCGGCGTCGTCGGGGGCAGCTTCGTTATCGTGACTGCGGCTAATGCATTGGCACACCCGGTCGCTTCGAGCGTGAGCGCGTTCAGTGGCGTGCTGCTCGGGCTGCGGGGACTTGCCGAGTCGCTTCGGTACGTTCCTTCGGGTGTGGTGCTTTGCCGATCTGGTTTTCGGCACTTGGTGTTGCTGCGTTGCAGATCTGCGGAGGTGGCTAGCGACATTGTTGTTGATGTGTGGCATCTCGTGCATCGCTCGCTGTTCGCTGCGCTACAGAAACGAGTTCTACGCTGACGGGATCGCCGTGAGTATGCTCTACGCGGGCGAGGTGAGCGCAAGTCGTCGTGGCAACGGCACTTCGTCAGGCATCGAAACCGGTGTTCTGCCTCCAATGACAGCAAACTCTCCAGTGCCATCACCTCGAACGTACGTTTCCTGCTCAGATTGTTATTGCTCGTAGCTAATCCTTCGTTTTGGTGTCTGTTCGCTGACGCTGTTGTGTTCGCATTGATCATCTGTGTATGGTGACACTCGATCCAATGGAATAGTCCGAGAGCTGGATTGGATGCCATCGGCACTGGCTTCGTAGGAATGAGCGACGAGTTCTTCCCAGCCTCCCCGGTCGATCCTGATGCTGCGGCAAAGAGCCTCGTCAACGGACTGCGAGCGGGAGACTTCCTCATCACCAACTCCTGGAGCGGATTCTGCTACCGCGTTGCGAGCGCGGGTTTCACACCACGCAAGATCCAGGTTCTCGAGCTCGTGCTAGGGATGTTGCTCGTGCCGTACCTGGAGATCCGGCGCGTACTTCAAGAGTTCTCGAACCCGGCGCATCCTCTACGAGAAGCTCCGGTAGCATCTAGCGGCCGTTGAAGCATTTGTTGTGTCGATTAGAAGAGGAGTATAGCGGCTTTTATCGGCAGTGCATCCAATGCAACGTGAGTTCGCTGCTCGGGAGTCTCGATAGCGTTCGTTCGCGGTTTCTGTGCCAGATGACGGCTCCGATGTGCGTGCCGTCCTCGACTTTCATCTGCTTAATGCTGCCTACGCCTCCTGTGTCGTCCTCATTGCGCGCAAAGTCTCGAGCTTTAGCATGAATCGATCTCTACGGTTCAGAGGACAAGATCGCACGACGATTTGAAGATGTGATCCGCGCCCTCCAAGATTTGAACCGAACTGAAAGGGAGCTCGACAATCCCGATGCAATGCCCATGGTACGTGCAATCTTCTTCATCATCGTCGAGTCGAGCAAGAGAACAAGAACGACAGAGATCAATAATGCTGCGCAAACGCACACTGAAACCAGCACGCGTATGCGGAGTCAATCACTCGCCATTGGCTCGCCGCTGAGGTCCAAGTTTCGAGCTGAAGATCGACGCCATCACAACGTCGCGCTCTTCAAGCTCAGATCTGTCATCACTATCGCTGACCTAACTGTCCTTCAGTGCACTCGTGAGTTGTCCAATCTTGGCGATATGTCATGACATCGAATGTCAACCATGCACAGAGCTCGAGCACCTGGCACTTTCGAACACTACAGCACTGCCGCGTTGAGTCGAGTATTCTCGCAACTCTCTGCACAACGGAGCAATCATGCTCCCTGCTTACATGAGTTAGACAGCTAGTGCTGTCGAGAAACAAATGATACGAGCAAGGAACAAGGCATGTGCAACTGCGGAAGAATGCATCTACATTGAGCAACGACATCCTCGCGCCAAAGGGAACCATAAGTACATAAGCGACACCCAGAACTCGACTCGTTCAGCAATCGGTCGGGGGCGGCAAACATCCGAGGGAGAGCAGGTACACGCGTGCTAGATGCCCACATCCATCCAGCAGCAGCACCATGCTTCTCGTCTGATAGCCGCAGCAGCACCCTCCTGCACTCCCTCGCGTCGTCTAGATGGCGCGAGAGCGACTTCACACCGCGAACACCAAGCGTCTATTCGTCCATCCGCACAGGCAGCGTGCTGCTTAGAGCGTCACACCATCCGAGTCCGACGAGACCGCCCTCGCCGGCGGAGGGGGCGCAGGAGACGCGGGCTTCGGGATCGCACGGTGCACGCGCTTCGGCGGAACAGGCGGAGCCGCACCAGCGGGCGCAGGCACAGCCGGGCTCGCAGGTGCCGCGGCGGCGGACAGCGCAGCGGCAGGCGTCGCAGCGGCAGGGGCCGCAGCAGCAGCCGGACCGTTCTCACGCTTGGGCGACGGAGCCTTCTTGCTCGCCTCCGACCCCGCGTCGTTCGTCTCGACCATGCTGCCATTGTCCAGCTCCGTCGGACTGCGACGTTCGATGCCACCCTTGCCAGTGCTGCGCACCGCCTTTGCCTCCTCCTGGTCGATGAACCGGATCGAGTTGAGCACGTACTCCTTGTCAGACTTCATCTTCTTCAGGTTCGCCGCCACCGTTGCCTCTTCGCTCGTCGCTGCTTCCATCGCAATTGCAACATGCTTCAAGACGTTGGCGTCGATCTCCGAGATGTTCTTCTTCGACTTGATGAGCTCCACGATCCACTGCTCCGACGCGTGAATCGCGTCACCAAGCTTTCCTTCAGCCTGGCCGTTCTTGTGGTTCGCCGCGCTCGAGCTCGAGCGCGCGAGCTTCTTCTGGATCTCCTTGAGCGCGGGGATGCGCGCCAGCGTGTCCTTGTCCCAGTCGATGTCGCTGCCCTTCGACTTGAGGTCCTCCATCTGCTTGCGTTCCTTGCGGCTCGCCTCGAGCCACTTCTCCTGCCGCTTGATGTCCCGCTCCATCACGAGCTTGAGCCACTCGAACACGTCGCGCACCTCCTTGAACTCGTAGTTCTCGATCTTGAACTTCTTAGCAAAGTCGGCGCACGCGCGGCGGTCGTAGTAGTTGCGGCTCTTGATCAGGCGCTTCGCGGCCTCAAGCTCCGCGTCGCGCGGCAGCACCGGCTTCTCGCGCTCGTTGCGTCGGCTCTTGATCTTATCGAGCTCAATCGGGTACTTGGCGTGCTCGCTCTGCATCTGCTTGTAGCTGTCGATCAGCGCGCGCGCACGCTGCTCGATAAGGTCGAGCTCCGAGCGGCGCACCTGGCTCTCCTTAGCCAGCGACGTCTTCTCGGTCGCGCACAGCGCGTTCTCCTCGCTCTCCATGCGCTCCATGAACGCATTGATCGACTCGATCTCGCCCTCGAGCTGCGTGCTCGCGTGCTGGAGGCTCTCCTCCTCCTCAAGCAGTCGGTTCGTGAGCATCTCGAACGCCTCGCCGAGTTGCTGCAGCAGACTGCGGATCTGAGACGTCATCATCATGTCCTCGTCCTTCTCCTGCGGCTTCGTCAGGCTGTACACGTTCTCGACCTGTGCCCACAGCTCGCGCTTCTCGAGCTTCTCCTTGGCGAACTTGCGGTTCGCGCTCAGCTCCTTCGCGACGCCCTTCATGTCTCCCTCGTCGTCCTTCTGCAAACGGGCAGCGTCCTTCACGTCATCCGCACGCTCGGCGCGGCCGGCCTCAAGCAGCTTCATGTCCTTCTTGCCGAGGTCCGGCGCGTGGCCCGTCACGTACTGGAACCAGTTCTCCGACGACTTGAGCATCTCGACCTTGTGCTCGCCGTTGAGGATGCGCTGCTTCTGGCGCATGATGCGCTCCTCCTGCTCGATCACGCGGTGCGTAAAGTGCTGCACGAGCTTCTGCAGGTCCGCGGCGCGCACCGCCTGCTTCACGAGGCGGTCCGCCTCGCGCTTCTTGCGGCTCGTGTGATCGTGCAGCGCGTCGAGCACCCAGTTGCCGGCGTTGTTCATCAGCTCGGTGATCAGCGCCTTCTTCTCCTCACGCTTCGTCTCCTCGTCCGCGAGCAGCTTGAGCTCCGAGTCGATGAGCCCGTTGTACTCAAGGATGAGCGCATCCTCCTTCGCGGCGTGCTCGATCTCCTTGTTCAGCTTCTCGATGTGCTCGTGCATGCGCGCGAGCAGCGACTGGCAGAGCTGGTGCTCCTTCTCCAGCTGCGCCTGCTCATCGTCGAGCTCCTTCTGGAACTGCGCGCGACGGCGGCGCACCTCGTTCATGAACTCGTCGCGCTCGTCCACTTCGGCGTCACCGCCCTCCTGCGGCGTGCGCTTGTTGCTGTCGAGCACAGCCTGGAGCTCCTCCTCGCGGATCTTCATGTCCGCCTCGAGACGCGAGATGTACTCGGGCGTGATCGCGCGCGAGTTGCGCGCCTCCTCGAGAGCGTTCTTGCTGTCGCCCTTGTGCTCGTCGAAGAGCTTGCAGTCCTTCTTGCGCTCTTCCGTGAGGGCCGCACGCTTGAAGAGCAGCATGCGTTGGGACTTTGCCTGGCGCGCGAGCTGGTCCGCGAAGATGTCGGTGCGCTTCTTGCCGCGCAGCAGCCGTGCGTCGTGCTCGTCCAGCCGCGCGAGCGTCTCCTTCTGGCGATCCGCCTGCACGACGCGCCATTCGGACTCGTACTCCTCGTCGAGGTCCGTGTGGCGCTGACGGCGCTGCGCGATGCAGCGGCCACGCGAGCCGATCTCGTTCTTCACAACCTGCAGATCAGCCTCGATCGCCTTGACCTTCTTCTGGCGCGCCTCCGCCTCCAACCGCACGAACTCGTGCTCCTGCTCGTACCGCACGTCCTCGTCGTGGCAGTACTCGTCCTCACGCTTCATGTTGGCGCGGTCGCTCGTCCAGTGCTCACGCTCCTTCGCGAGCTTCATCCACTCGTCATCGACGAGGTTGCCCTCCTCCTCGAGGAAGCCCGGCTCCTTCTCTTGCATCTTCACGAGCTGGCTGTGCAGGTCCACGAGGTCACGCGGCACCTGCTCGGCCTTGTCGGTCGCCGAGTGGAAGACGCCGTAAGAGCGCACGATCCACTCGCTCGCGATGTCCTTGGACACGGCCGGGTTGTGGTCTTCCGACCAGTCCGCGCGGTGCTTGCTCCAGAGCGCCATGTCGTTGTTCCACTGCGACGTGTCCGCCTGGAACGCGTCCTTCGACTTGGTGAACTCGACCTTCTCCTTCTGCCGCGTCTCCTCCTCGGTCTTGCGCACCGACTCATCGCGCACCGTGTCGAAGAACAGGATGTGCGTCGTGCTCGACTGCTTGAGGTACCGATCCTTCTCGCGCTCCATGCGCTCGGTCTGGGACTCCTTGCGCGCCTCGAGCGCCTTGAAGCGCGTCGCCGCCTGCTCGCGACGCACGTTCTGCAGCGCCTCACGCTTCTTCTGCTTCTCCTGGCGCTCCTTCTGGCCGGCGAGGCGCTCCGTGTGCGCCTTCTGGCGCGCCACGAGCTCGTCCACTTTCGCGCGGATCTGCGCCTTCTCGAACTCGAGGCGCAGCGCCATGATGAGCCCGTTGTACTTGTCGTTGTCGTAGAGCTTCTTCATGCCGCCGCGGCGGAACTTGCTCAGGTCGTCGGTCGGCAGCACGAGGAAGGCCTTGAGGCAGTCTGCGTCGCGCAGCAGCGGGTGCAGCAGGCATCCGAACACGAACGTCTGCAGCGCCTGCGCCTTCTTCTCGCGCTCCGCCTTGACCACACGCTTCTCCGGGAAGAACGGCAGCGCCTTGATGTTCGTGGACTCGCCGAGCGCGTGGAAGAGCCACTCGAACTCGGCGAAGCTGCGCGCGTGCGTGATCGCGTACTCGTTCGCAACCGCGCGGTCAGCGTCCGAGAGCGCGTACTTGACGTTCTGCACCGCGACGTCGTTCGGCTCGCAGTATGTCTTCACCACGAAGACCTCCTCGTCCGCGAGCGAGTTCTTGGGCGTCACCGCCACGTGAATGTCGAGCTTCGAGAGGTACTCGAAGCCCGCGGGCGGCTTCGCCACCGGGTCCATCACCGGCTTAATGAACTTGGGCGGGTTGTCAAGACACGCGCTGCAGTGGCGCACGGGCTGCGGGAACCCGAGCTCCGGAATCGGCTTGGAGCCCTCCGAGCACGTGTTGCACACGCTGCGCGTGCAGCGGCGACAGTGGTGCTGCCGCCGTCCGAGCTTGAACGGCCGGAAGCACACCTGGCACTCGTTCTGGTCGCTGCGCGCCATGTCCGTCATGTACGAGTTCACCGACTCGCTCGCAAACGAGTCGCGCGCCAGGTCCGAGTCGTGGCGCAGCCGGGACGCCGGGTCGTTCAGCGCGCGGTAAGCCGTGTCAAGCTGGTCCTTCTCCTGCGCGGAGCTGCCGTTCGCGGCGCGCGAAGCGCTGTTGTACGATCGCGTGATCTCCTCTGGGCTCGCGTCCTTGCTCACGCCGAGCACGTCGTAGTGGCTGTCCTTGGACGGCGAGCGCTTAGAGTTCTTGCGCTGCGCAAACACGTCCGCAGGGGACGTGATCGCCTTCATCTGCAGCGCCGTGATACAGTTGCGGCAGCAGGGCTGCGCCTTCGTGCCGTACCCAAACGAGCTCGGCACCTGCATCTTGTTCTTCACACACGCGCTGCAGTACAGCATGCCGCACACGCGGCAGTGGTGGCGCCGCGGCTTCGGGAAACCGAACGTCGCCTTGCAGTCCATGCACTCAGACGAGAAGTTGTCCGGCACCCAGAGCTGGTCCAGGCCCGCCACCTCAGCGGGCAGGCTGTCCAGTGAGCCACGGCCGCCGAGGTCGTCCGAGCTTGAGCGCGCCGCCGGGCGAGGCGCCGGTGACGGGGACGCGTTCGAGCGGCCACTCGCCGTCAAGTTGCCGGCCGAGCCCGCGCGAACCGGCGCGGGGCTCGCTGCACCGGCGCCCGACGTCGGCGGCGAGCGCGCGCTGGCGGACGAGGACGGCGCTGTGGAGCGGCCGCTGCTCGCGCCGCTTGTCGGCGGGCGCGAGGCACTGCTCGGTGCAGCAGCCGACGCCGAAGGGGGCGGCGTCGCTGTCTTCACCGGCTCTGGGCGCGACACCGTGCGCACCGGCGCAGCAGGCGCCGGGGTCTTCTGTGCCGGAGGAGCCGGTGCAGGAGCCTTCGGAGCCGGAGCCTTCGGCGCAGGCGGTGCTGGCGCGGCATCTGCTGGCTTCTTTGGCGCTGGAGCTGCGGGAGCTGATGCGGCAGGCGCTGCTACCTTCTTGCGCTCGGCGATCGTGATGCTCACCTTGGTGCCGCAGAAGATGCAGAAGGTGTCGGCCTCGGTCACCTCGCGGTTGCACTTGATGCAGTTGAGCGCGTTGTTGGTGGCGCCAGCGGCGGCGGGCGCCGCGGACGCTGCGACCTTCTCGGTGCCAGGCGCCATCTCTTCTTCTTGTTGTTGGCTGTTGGTATAAAGGTTGGTACGCGCGGCCGAGGAGGTGATGGGGATCTCGGGCCGCTCGTGTGCGGAAAGCGCGAGTGAGAGAGCTGCTTCGCTGTGCTGCTTGCTGCTGGAGCTCCGCGCGCTGCGCTCCGGAAGAGAGAGTGAGGGCGGGAGCGGCCAGAGCGCGAAGTCTTTGCTGCCGTGCGGTCGTGAGCGGCGCCGCGACGCACGCACGCAAAGCAGCAGCAGCAGCGCGGCGAGGCGACAGCAGCAGGAGGAGGAGGAGGAGCCAGCTGCTGGTACATGCTTGACTTGGTTGGCGTATGGGCAGGAAGCCAGCGCGCGCGTTCTTTGAACCTGCGCTTCTTGGAAGGGGTAGGAGAAGGAGGAGGAGGGGGGTGAAAGTGGACTGTTTTCATACTGAAAGCAAGTATCGAGCAGGCCGCGAGATGCTGTGCGGAAAAGCCAGCTGGCGGCAGACAGGGCGTCCCGCACACATAGTTTGTGTGCGAGGCCATTTGGCGCAGCGCTGTCCGCGCTGACATACTGAGCGCAAGTCATGCGCAGGAAAGCAAAGCTATTCGCTGCATGTGTTGGCAAGACAGCAGCACCAACATGGCGGGCTGCCACATGCTCGAGAGCTCAGATGCCTCCTACAGTGCCATTGTCTCGCCATGCAATGTGAGCGAGCGGCTGCGCACATACTTGTTTCCTGGTCGGTCGGTCTCTGCAGCAAACGTGTCGAAAGTACGTTTCAGAACTGGGTGTCGCCCCATTAGCGAGAGAGAGTGTCAAAAGAGAAAAAAGTGTAGGTTTGGTCGCGTATCAAGTCAGTCCTCGCACACACACGCTCTCTCTCTCTCTCTCTCTCTCTCTTTCACCTGCTTGGCTCCGAGCTTCTGCTGTTCTCGACCGCGTCAACGAAGAGACTGGAAAGCGCACCTCGCGCTCGCTCGAGTAGACGACCCGCCATTAGCTCACGTCCTTGCAGCTCTCCGCAGCACAACGCAACGCGCGCTCCCTTGATTTCCGCACTATCCGTCCCACAACTGCAGCAATGCGCAAAGCAAGTGTCGACACTCAACGAGTCGCTTATCGACATCGAACTGGCCGATCAATGTACCTCGCCAGCCTGCCTCTCTCTCTCGCGCGCGCTCGTTAACGAGGACGGACTCTGGCCGTCAATCGCACTAGGTTTACAGGTCGACCCGCTGTTTGAACTCCGTCATGTGGCTCCAACCTTCTGCTGCTGCTGCTGCTTGGACCCGTTCCACCCCCTGTTCGCAGTCCATCAACGGATGTAGCCATCTTATCCAAGTCGCCGGTTACCCGGAGAGCATCGCATTCCTTCCAGAGCTGACTCGCTCCTGAGTGCCTCGTCAGCACAGAATGAGGTGCAAGTGAGAGCAAGTGTTCTTCTAGGAACTCTGGAAGCTCATCGGATCTTAGAGTCAGCAGCGTCTGACGTCGACGGACCCACTCGCCCGCACTATCCTTCCGAACGACTCACAGGCTCCGGCGTGCGGAGCTGCACTTCTCGGTACTCGACCTTGCGCGGCGACGGTCGAATTGGTGCTCGAGTCTGCCAAGAACGAGTGGTTGCAGCAAAAGCCACAAGCCAGTGAGTCCGGCGTGACGGGAAGAGCTCCACGCCAAGATGCAAACTTACCATCGCAGCACCACCGACGGTCTTGGTTTTTGCGTTGTGAGAGAACGTCGCGAACGACGAGCGCGGGTCTGCGTACGAGCCTGGTCCAGGCGGCACGTCGTCCACGCGCATCATGACGGTCTCGAGGCCGTCGGTCTTGCGCACGTTGCCCGCAAGCCAACTGCTGCGGCTGCTCAGGTTCGCGTCCGGGTTCCGCTTGCCGCGCGGACTCCCCGACGATGGCTCGCGCCGCCCGTTCCTCGGTGATGGCGCTAACCGTCCGCCTGGGCACTCGGGGTTGAACGGCGTGTAGATCGGTCCGGGCGAGAACTCGCCCATGTTCTCACGCATATGCTTCGCCGACACGAACTGCACGCGCTGTTGGCCTTGCCGCGGAGTCTTCGCGCCTCCGGCGACCTCTCTGTCGCCACCACCACCTCCTCCTCCACCGCCGCCGCCGCCATCAAGCTGTCGCACACCGAAGCGGTGCTCGTTGCCGAACACTGCGCCTCCCTTGGCTCCAGAACGAGATGGCGACAGGTTGTTGAGCTCTTCCTGTGCACGCGCAGCCTGCTCGGGGCTCACGTTCGAGCGTGGTGGTGCAGGCGACGCTGGCATCACCAGCACGCCATTGTGATTGATCACCGAGAGCCACGACTCCCGGTGTCCTTTGCGCGGACTGTCGACATTCGGCAGGCGCGTCTTCGACTCGGGCGACGGCGGCGCAAACGAGAATTTTGGCGCACCACCTTTGCCGCCGTTGCTCGCGAGCGAGTTGACGTTGTACTTGGGTCCGGGACTCTCTTGTGCCATAAGCTCTCGCTGATGGCCGTGTCCAGTGACGCTCACTGCAGCATGGTGCACACACACATTGAGTCACAGAATCCTTCGCTTTGTCAAGGCGAGTCGAGCGTTGTGGTACTGCTATGAAGACAGCCTACCTTTCTGGGAAAGGAAGCGACTAGACTTGGGAAACGACACTTTCGGGGCTTGGGCTCGCACCAAGTCGATGCTCTCGTGGTACTGCCCTGGCGCCACCTCACTCTCTGCTCATCGAGTACGATCATGGACACGCCGTCAACTGTGTGCAGCTCATCGCGCGAGAGTGGAAAGACAGAAGTGGATCGGCGTCACCTTTCGAAACAACTGGTACGTGAGGAGAGTGCGAACCTGCGTTGTGGCATGGTGCTTTAGTCAACTTCTTTCACGCAACCTAACAGAGCGTGAGGGCCAGCGCACCGCCGATCCAGCTCTCGCGGTTCCCCCATTTGCGCGACTCGTCCACCGGCCGGTAGTCCGCTTTCATGACTACGTTGCCTCTGGCGCGCTGCTCGGGACGGCTGTAAATCGGTCCGGGTGATCGCGCTGGAGACGTTTGCACAGCGCGTAACAATGGTCATAGAGTGGTAGCACAAACACCAGTGAGCAAAGCTTCGAGAGCGCCATATATCTCCTCCGACCATCACTGACCTGCTTCTGGTGGGAACCGCTCGGAGCCGCCGAAGATCGACATCGCAGCGTTCAGTTGTTGTTGTTGTTTGTCTTAGCTGCACTGATCGAATATGAGCAAGCGGATCCGAGCAAGTCGGGAGTGCAGTGCGTGAACAATACGGTCGCTTAAGCCGTCGAGCGGATGCAGGTCATGCCCGATTGGCGCGCCGCTGGTTGTCGCTCTGGTGCTTGTGCTCTCCAGGTCGAGTAAAAAACTTCAAACCGAAATAGATGGCTGCATTCCATTATGTTGTGTTGCTAACGTTGTTTTACTCGACATTGCAACATAGGATGGAATATACGCTTAAAGTTACGTGTCAATACTCAATTTCACGTCGCACCAGCAATTAAAATCAACGGCGAGCAGTTCGCGAGTCAAAATGATGCGCAAGAGCGCTCCTGCTGCGGCGACTGCCGCGCGCAGGCGCGTGCTCCGCGTCGCGCGCTTGAGCGCCACAGCAGCGCCGCAGCCGCCGCCGCCACCTTCGAAGGACAAAAAGCAAGCGGAAGCTCCCGTGAAGGCGTCGCCCATGCAGAACCTACGCGACGCAATGGACGCGCTCGACCTCATGATCGCCGAGGCGGAGAAGAAGGTCGTGAAGAAGTACCGGCCTAATATGTTTGCCGAGTTCAAGCAACTCAACGACACGAACGGCAAGGTGTGTATTTATTGCCGTATCTGAGTCTGGGAGTTGAATCGTTTACTAAAGTGGTGGACATGCAGGTCATCGAGGCGAGCGAGGAGCTCGTGGAGGTCGCCAAGGCCACGGCGTTCCCGTCGCTGCAGGTGACGAGCCTGTCGGGAAAAAGCGCGGATCTGCAGCAGCTGGTAACGGGCGGTGGCCGCGTGACGCTCGTGCTCACGTCGTTCAAGAACTTCGGGCTCAACATGCTGCCGGCGTGGCGCGACGCGTTCGCGAAAGAGTTCCCCGGCGACAACGCGCGCGTGCAGATCGCGACGCTCAACATCATCGAGGACTGGTACATGAAGCTCGTGCAGGCATCGATCACGCGCGGTCTGAAGGAGAAGGCGCCGGTCGAGACGCACGACCTCACGTTCGCGCACTTCGGCCGGTGCGACGACTTCCGCACGGCGCTCGACCTCTACAACAGCTTCACGGGCTACGTGCACCTGGTGGACGCCAAGGGCCGCATCCGGTGGATGTACGTCAACCTGATCGATGTAGATGTTGCTATTGTGCATAAGATCCTTACTTCCGACTTGCTTTCGTTTTTCGCTTTCGTTCGCGGTGCCACGCAGGGCTGCGGGGGAGGCGACGCCCGAAGAGCTCGAGCGCCTGATGCGCGTCACGAGGCAGCTTTTAGAGCAGAGCAGCCAGCCTCGGCGCCGATAGAGTGTGTGCGTCACACGCGGTTGATCGATCGCCCTACGCTTTGCGAATGGGGAAAGGACGACGCGCGCAAGCGAGCGCTGATGCGTGTATTCGCTGTTCGTGCTGCGTGTTCGACGAGCTCCAACAAAGTGTGTCGTCCGCATGCAAAATCTATCTATCTGTCTATCTATTGGGTGGAAGGGGATAAAGCTGCCTGCGGTTTATCTATTCGTTCGGCACTGGAATCACCACCGCCCCGCCACTTCGCGGCGAAGTTAAGGCTGGAACTGGTGCAATCGCAGCGGCAGCTGCTGCTGCAGCTGGTGACGGTGATGGCGGAGACTGTGGCAGCTCGACGTTGATGCTGTCGGCTTCCAGGTCCACGTTGCTCTTGCACATAGGGCACGACTGCGAGGAACACAAGAACGAACCTTACACACGTGAGCTCCAAGGCGACTCGCAGCATCTGATAGACGCGCATCGCACGAGCGAGAACCACGCACCGTGTTCAACTTGAACCATTCGTCAATGCACGGGACGTGGAAGATGTGCCGGCACGGTAGCTTGCGGACGTCTTCGTCGTCCTCGAACTCGATCTAGGTGGAGGGGATGCAAGACATGTTAAGTAATTCAACGAGCTCGTGAAGAAGAAGTCCAACACGCTTGGACTTGTACACGCACCAAGCAGATCGGGCAGACGTCCTCGGCGAAAGACGGCTCGTTGTCTCGCTCTTTCGGGGGACGCTTGTACTTGGTGATCTCGAGCTGCTCGAGGCGCTCCTGGGACACCCCTCGCGCCCTTCCAGCGTCTCCCCCACGCTGGCGAGCCATCTCCATCTGAAGCGCCAACACAGTGTTAGCATCCGACTTTCCCTCTTAATGCAAGGTCCAAGATGCAAGCAAGAATGAGCACTCACGTGTCGTCGGTCGATGCGGCGCCATCGGACGAGCAGGATCATGAGAATCGTGACGACCGACACGATGAAGCCGCCCAGCACGTACACGAGCGTCTCGACGTCCATCGGCAGCGCGGCAGTCGATTCCTCGCGCATGTTTGGGTTCGTGGTGTTGAAGATCCAGAGATCGCCGCGCTGGGTCTGGTAGCTGCCTCCGTGAATCACCATGCAATCTCTCCAGACTGCAGCTCGGTGGTTGTACCGCAGCAGCGGAGATGCAACTTGCGCGTTCGGGACGCTAAAGTACATCTTTACGGATGCTGACATGACCGTGTTCGCGGCCGTGAGCGACTGCGACGTGAGGCGACTGGGATCCGGGTTGATGACATTCGTACTTGCACCAGATGAGCCATCGCTGGTGTTCCCGAGTCTGTTCAGCGTTAGCTTCCCGGATATGACGTCGTCGTAGACGTAGCCGTTCGGTCCCTGGGTTGGCTTGTAGTATCCTCCGAAGAACCACGTCTCCAACGGGTTCACGGATACCATCGACGTGTACGCCCGCGCAACTATGGATGGTGTAGCTACTGGAATCCACTGGTTCTGTCCGATCACGTACAACCACGTGTCGTCGAGCAGCGTCCAGGACGAAAAGTCCAGATGCCGCCCGCTGAATACGACGAGGTGCGCTGCGCCATCATTGTCCTTCACAAGGCTGACCGAGTGGGAAAAGCGCTTGGATGGACGGGTGCTGCCCATCGGTGTGAGCTGAGTCCACGTGCAGCTGGTGAGATTGTAGCTCCAGAGTTCGTTGTTGTCTACCGGCGTGTTGTCGGCATTGCTGTCGTACGTGATGCCGCCAAAGATGAGCATCTGATCATTGTAGATCACAGCACCGGCTTCCGACCTCGGAGTCGGAGATGCCGCCCCGGTGCTGTTCGACACTGGGTCTTTGACCCACTCCAGCGAGCCGGCGCTGTTCGACAGCTTCAAGCGCCAGACATCGTTGTACTGGGTGATCGGGAGCTCGTCCGTCGCGGTGCCGAGCAATGAACTTTCGTCGCTCGATATCGAGAGCCCTCCGAAGATGACTAGTTCGTCGACTGTGCTGTTCGAGTGCAACACTCCTGTGTGGTGGAATCGGTGCTGCGGCTTCACAGCCGAGTCGGGCACCACCTGTGTCCACTCGCGCGCAAGCAAGTCGAACCTCCATGTGTCCTCGAACTCCTTGTCGCTGCCGCCTCCGCTATCTCCGACTCCACCATGGATGTACACTGCATCTCGGAATGTGACCATCGCATGCGCGGCTCGCCTGTCCGGCTGATTAAGGAGTCCTGCACCGCCGGCGCTCCAAAGCTGCGTCCACTGCGCACTCCCGATCTTGATGAGCGCTGTTCAGAGCAAGGATGCAAGAAGTCAGCTTAGGTGTTTGCCACTCGCAGCTCCTCGCAACAGCAGCATTGCCATCCAAAGCGAAACCAAACCAGCAGTGATGCAGCTGACAGCGACATAGCGCGTCCTCCGACAGCCCGTCATGTTGCTGCTGCTCGGCAGTATCCGGGAGATGACTTTCTTCGAGTGTGTCGGTGAAGGGAGACAGCCGATGGCCGCCTGCCGCGCCAAGTCAGCCAAGTCAGCGAGGAGGAAGTAGCCAATCTGAGCATGTCAAAGATTAAAAATAAACGCTATCATCAGATCCCTAGAAAGCACCAGAAAATGGCAACTTTCGAGTTATGCCACTTTCTTCTGATCCGTCGATCCCAGCAAAGATGGAAGAAGGATCTGTGGTCGTGGACATGGTGGCTTTGACCAGGTTTCTACGCAGCGAGCACCGGGACTGCACACTCATTGCAGCAGCAACAACGGAAGACCATCTTTTCGTGCATTCAGTTCTCTATTGTGTGGACTCTCGGGTCATGCTCGGCGTGCTCTGAGCCTCTGTCAACTTTGCCTCACTCGTGCGAGACCTAGACGACACGAGGGTGTCCGTCTTTCGGCGCGGCCTCCTCGCCTTACAGCTGCCCTGCAGTTTGTTGACCTGCGCAGCCTAAACCTCCTGCTCCAATGCCGTCGTCGAAACAGGACTTGCACCTCTGCTTCGACCCAGAGAGTCCTCGTCGCCTCCCTCGCCTTGAAAAGTGGCGTCTTTAGTCGCTTTCGTTTCCTCCGCTTTGATCTGCTGCAGAAACTGTGCAAAGGCGACATCAAACAACACACTCGCTTGCGTCAGCGAACCAACAGCTAACTATCCAACATACCGCACACTGTGGGTTACAGCAACGCACGAAGCAGTTCGTACCCTTTGAAGCGCTTCGCGCTGCTCTTTCTCATACTCGGAAAGCACCGGAAAGTCCCAGTTTCCGAGCTCATGTCGTTTCTCGACGGCTGCGAGCAGGTCCTTCTTCGGAAGACTGCAGCGCGATATGAGAGATGCCCACTAGCGTGCATGAACAATAGCAAAAGTCAGTGTCGCTGAAGTGCATCCGAGGCACACAACGCTCTCGCACTCACGTTCAGGGTGACATCGCCGAGCTTCCGGAGCTCCATCGCACCGAAAATTGAGTGCGCATGCCACTCGGCTCCGTCGTCCTGCTTTGTTCCGCGTACACATACAACATCCGTGAGCAACAACCAACAATGCTACAATGTTGATAGCAACAAGTGTTCGTCGAGTCGTGCGTACCTCTTGCTCGCGAGGTGACGCGCCATCGAGACTCAACGAGGTCATGATAGCGTTGACGTGGAGCTCGAGCTCGGCTGTGGCATCAATCTGCTGCTCGAACACGTTGGACTCGATCTTCTTTGCAACGGCATCGAGGACAATCTCTGCAGGTCCGCAGCGAATTGCGACGCAAGCGAGAAGTCGAAGACAGATCATGCGCACTTCGACCGTCGCTGCAACGAGTACACATCCAGAGAGCATTCGCGATACCAAACAAACCGTCAAATCATAGCTCTTGGATGCTACTCAAGAACAGGAAGCACGGCCGCCACGTACGTCTTCGCTTGCTCTTCTCGTCAGCCACGGTAATCCTTGGTGCAATCATTCGGTCCAGCAAGCGGAGGAGCTTGTGCGCTCCGCAGACCAGGTACAAAATGTCCATTTTCCACTGCACTCCACGAGCTCGAGACGCAACGAGAGCCTCGTACGAGCTCGCGAGACACGACAACGCGTCGAGGACCATCCATATGGTTAGGTCATGGAGCTTGTCGTGCACGCCAAGCGTGCGCTCGTACGTCGGGAGAATCTTGTCGGAGATGTACTCGATCAGGTTTTGCAGTCTCGTGATGAAGAACTGGACGCCGTATGTGCAGCGAGAGTTCCCGAACCAGGGTTTACTGGATCCCCATGCCTGCTCGTAAATTCCAGGGAGGAAGTAGCAGGAGCACTCGTGGAAGAACATGCGGTGGGCGAAATGGAGCTGCTGGTGGAGAATGTCAAGGATCATCTTGTCCATCCGCTCGAACGTCCGATCCAGCCACTCCGTGTGCATGTTGCTGTCGTCATTCTTGCTGCGAGCCAACCGAGGCACCGTGTCGAGCTCATATCGGCAAATGCGCCAAACATACAGGAAGAGACACGAATTGGCGTACTCGGTGAGAACGAGCTCGAGTTTGCTTGTATCCTCTCGCTCGAATCTCGTCTGTAAGCTGCGCAGGAGCTTGGTTATTCGCTCGTGAAACACCTGGACAAACGCTCTGCTGAGCGCCGTGTTGTTTGCCTGCAAGCACACGCCGACCACTTCCATCTCTTCCAGCAGATGGTGCGACAGCTTCTCAAACGGAGAGAGGGATAGTCCAGTCGAAGTCGCAGTAAGCGCGCGCATCGATGGTTGCTTGCGATGGTACCGACCATGACCGTCAAGCTGATTTCCTACAGCAAGATTGGAACTTGATACGCCTCGCGCACTCAGAAATGGCGCGGACGAAGCAGGTGGTCCTGGTGTCGGAGTTGCGTTCGGGGATCCGGAAGTAGAGCCAAACGCCGAATTCTCGAACGCAGCGACGAGATTCCGAACCGACGCCGTCGCGCTGGCCGATGAAGATCGCCTTCTCCTAGTTTGCATGATTCTCCGCGGCAACACGTCCTGATTGAGCGTCGAGCGCAAATACCGAGCGTAAATGTGCTCTCCCTTGCTCACCGACGGCTCAACGGAGCGCCACAGCGCGTTCGCCACTTTCCGATTCAGCTCGTCGCTCGGGAAGATGGAGCTGATCTCGACAACGACGGACTGAATGGTGTCGAGCACGTCTCGAAACTTTTGCCCCATGTGGAAGCGAAAGCTCGGGTTCAGTGGCATCGGCATGAACCGGAGCTCTCGAATCGGTATCCACTCGTCCGTCGCGAGAAACTGTTCCCAGCTCCCAATCTCAGGGCATCGCTGGAGCGACCTCTTGAGCTCCAGTTTACACTTCTTCTCCTCCACATCTTTCACTCGCACCTCGACCCACAGCGAGTCCTTCCCGTTGTTCACTAGCATAGGCTGCCCAACCCACTTGGCCAACGCCTCTCCTTTCCATTGTCGCCGCGTCATATCACTGCTGCTATCTGCCGCGATCGGCAGGTAGATCTGTCCGTCCAGCGGCTCGACTCGCCCGACAATTTTTCGGCGCTCGTCCGTGTGTACGGTCGAGATGTCTCGCTCAGTAATCGACAGCGACAGCTTTTGCCACCAGAGCCCAAGATTCTGTAGATCTGCGACGAAGATGTGAAGTGCCTGCCCAGGAAACAGCGGCGGCAGCCCCGCGAGGCGGTCTTCGAGCGTGAACACGGACTTGGAAAAGATGTTGACCTTTGTGCGGTACTTGCGGGCGCGAGAAAAATACTGCACGAACGGCGACTCCGGCGTCCGCGCTGCCGTCATTTGTTGCTGCCAGTGGTCGGAGACCATTATCAAGTGCTCCATTTGAGCGTCGATGATCGACTGCAGGTACGAGCTATACACGTCGGTCACGAGCGACTCAAACTTCTCCGCGACGTGCTCCTTGTCCGCTTTGGCGTCGTCTCCGAAGATCGTTGAGAGCGTCCCGTCAGCCGAGAAAAGGCACACCGTGTCGACATCTTTCCGGATATGCTCCTTGACAAACTCGGCGTGGTGCTTGAGGAGGTGCGTCTCGGACATTCCATGGTGAGGCGCGGGCGACGCGTGGTACGCGAGTGCCACCTGCTCCGCGCGCGCGTTCTTGTAGGCTGCCCACTGACTCTCAGCCGGCAGGAACCGCGCGTAGTGCAGGATTGCTTGCACCGAGAGCTTGCGACGCGTGAGTTCGACGAGGATCGCAGGACCGAGCTGCTCGCCGAGGAACCGGAACATGTCCTGGATGCGGTCAATCACAGCCTCGTTCACCATCGGATCTGCGTCGCTTACGACCTCGGCGCGCGGCGAATCTCGCGCGCTGAGTCCACCAGTGTCGGCATTCGCGCCGTCGTGGTGAGAGAGGCTGCTGCGCTTGCTAAGTTTGCGCAGCAGCTTGGAGCGCTCTGGCGCATTGTCCTCGACCTCCTGCTCGATGGCCTCGAACGTGTCGCGCGTGTCGAGGTAGAGCTTCGCGGCCGCACTCAGCCGCGGGCTGTCGGTTGCGAGCATTTGCCCGGGCGCCGCAAGACGCTGGATCTCCTCGAGCAGCTGCAGCACCACGTGCGCATCATGGGGATGCAGCCGCGGGATCCGCTGCGGGCTCCTCGAGCGGCTTCTGGTGCTGGTGCTGGTGGGAGCGTCTGGCGTCGCCTCCTGCAGCGCCGCAAGCGGCGGACCGGTCGTCAGCATCGCGACGCAAGTGGTGATGGCCACTACGTCGGCATCGCCGTCGCCAAAGAGAGCGAGCGACAGACTGACTGACGGACGGACGGACGCGCAGATTTAGACGGACGCGTTTGCAAGGAGCGCGAAACCTCTGATAGTGATTTCTGCCGTAATCAAGCGAAGCTAGGCTCGCGGGCTCTGCACTGCGCTCTCTAGAGCACAGCGTAGCATCGCGCCGCCGGCGTCGGCGTCGGCGTCGGCGATGCAGTCGTGCTGGAAGCCGAAGCCGAGGATCTTGAAGCGGTGTTTGGCTTTCCTGGAGCTTTAGTAGCGGATAGTGCGAAAACTCGGGGATGGGATGGTAGGCACGGAAACCAGATCAGGAGAATTGATCTGTACGATTTTGAGAGGTAGGCGTAAAGTCCTAGTCGAGCCCAAAGTCGTCTCTTAGCCATTTACTATATCAAGAAAAAAGACCCCGTCCGTCGGTCGGCCTCGAGAGGCAGTCTTGACGACGACGACGAAGACGACGGCGCCGACGCGCGCGTAGCGAACGATGAACGACAGCGGCAGCATGGGGCTGGAGCTGGAGCTCGGCATCAGCAGCGACACGTCGCTCCCGGTGGTGGACGAGGCGCAGCTTACGGACGCGATCCGCACCATCCTGAAGGACGCCGACCTGGAGCAGCTCTCGCGCCGCATGATCCGCAAGCAGCTCGAGACGCAGTTCCACATGGACCTGTCGCACTACAAGGACACAATCAACGCGACGATCCTCGAGGTCATCGAGCAGCAGAACCAGCAACAGGACGAAGACGAAGACGACGAAGAAGAAGATGAACCGGAACCTAGCGACGACGACGACGACGACGACGAGCACCGCCGCCCGCCCGCGAAGAAGGCGAAGAAAGCGACCGCCGCCTCCTCCTCCGTCAAGAAGAAGGCGCCGGTGAAGCGCAAGCGCGCGGCGCCTGCCAATGGCGACCGAAAGGCGTCGTCAGCGTCGAACGCGTTCAACATGGAGCTGTCGCTCTCACCTGAGCTCGCGAGCGTCGTGGGCAGCGATCGGATGGCGCGGCCGCAGATCGTCAAGGCGCTGTGGGAATACATCCACGCGCACGAGCTCCAGGATCCGAAGAACAGGCGCCAGATCATCCTCGATGCGAAGCTGCGCAGCGTCTTTCAGCGGGACTCGGTCACGATGTTCTCGATGAACAAGTACGTCAAGCGCCACGTGCGCAAGCCCTCGGACCTGCCGCCGAATGGCTGGGCGGACATTCACCGCGACGGCGTGTCGAGCGACGAGGACACGGCGGAGGCCAAGCCTGCGAAGAAGAAGGCGACACCGGCGAAGCGCAAGAAGAAACCGGCTGCGGACGACGGCGACGATGACGAGCACGAGGACGCGAAGAAGCCGAAGCGTGCGAACCCGTTCAACACGGAGCTTGCGCTCTCGCCCGAACTCGCCACCGTCGTGGGGAGCGACCGCATGTCGCGGCCGCAGATCGTCAAGGCATTGTGGGAGTACATCCACGCGCACAAGTTGCAGGACCCGGCGGACAAGCGCACGATCGTGCTGGACGACACATTACGGCAGGTGTTCCAGCGTGACTCGGTGACGATGTTTTCGATGAACAAGTACATCAAGCGCCACGCGCGCAAGCCGGAGGAGGTGCCGGCGGGCGGCTGGGCCGCGATCCCGCGCGACGGGCTCTCGAGCGACGAGGACGAGAGCAAGAAGTCGAAGAAGAAGGCGACGAAGAAAGGTGCCAAGGTCAAGGACGAGATCAAGGACGAGATCAAGGACGAGTAGAGGAGGAGGAAAGCGGTTGAAAGCGGTCGATGATGAGTCAGTCGATCGGGCGATCGATCGTGGGTTGGCATTCCGCTGATTGCTGAAGCAAGTGCGGAGAGGAAGTAGAAGCGAGCGGGCGAGGAGGAGGAGGCGGAGGCCGAGGAGGAGGCGGAGGCCGAGGAGCAGGCCGAGGAGGAGGAGGATGGTGTGTATGAGAGAGTGACGCACGAGTGGAGCACCGAGATGGAGTGGACGATATGTATTGGCAGACAGCACCATGCGAAGCAACAAGAGAGAGAGAGGAATGTGAGAACACTATGTACGGTGAAGTCGCGCAATTCGATGCGAGTTTCTTGTGCGCTCCACTGCCAGTTCGCTCGCAACGAGCGAGCCGAAGGAGTGCATTGCCAAGGCCGGTACATGTGCGCCAGCCACCCGAGCACCGCGAAGAGCGAGAGATGCTGAAGCTGCAGAGAATCAATCAATCCCCACGCCATGATGTCATTTCGGATGGTTTTTTCACAAATACCAGAAAACACGCCCAGTTTCCGTGGTGTTTTCTCGAACATCTGAAAAACACGAATTTGCGAAACTACCTCTCGACACGCTCGATATATTTCCCACATCGAAAGTCCACCGTCGCTGCAAATAGCACCCCTTCCTCCCTTTCGCTCTGCCCCCATACACAACGAGCGCAGAAGGCGATTGAGCATCGCATATCCCAGGCAGGAAAAGCTATCGCCGCCGCCGCCGCCGCCGCAGTAGCAGGAGGAGCAGGAGCAGGAGCAGGAGCACGCGCCAGTCGCGAGCGCTTCCTTCGCGAGCTACACACTAGGCTCCCAGACACCAGGTCGCGCGTGAAAGTGCATTTCCCAGCGATGGCGGAGCGCGGCGCGGCGGACGCGGCAGTGGCGGACGCTAGTGATGCGCTTTTCGGTAGCTGCGCCAGCAGTGCTGAGCCGCGATCTGAGCGCGACGGAGGCGACAGCAACGACGCGGCGGCAGCGCCGGCGGACGAGGAGGAGGACGAGGAGCCCGAGTGCCGCGTGTGCCGCGGCGAAGCGGTGCGTTCAGTAATGGTGGAATACAGTAGATGGACGCGAGTGACGGTGCATGGCGCTGACGGGTGCACATCGCGCAGGAGCCCGACCGGCGTCTCTTCGAGCCGTGCAAGTGCAGCGGCAGCATCCGGTACACGCACTCCGACTGCCTGGAGCAGTGGCTTGAGCACTCGGGCAAGGCATTCTGCGAGCTCTGCGGCCACAAGTTCACGTTCACGCCGCTGTATGACGCGGGCGCGCCGGACGTGCTGCCCTGGTCAGAGCTGTTCGCGACGGTCGCGCGCATCGTGGGACTCAAATGGCTGCCGTTCGCCTTCCGCGCGCTCCTCGTCGTGGTGCTCTGGCTCGGGCTCGCGCCCTGGTGCACGAGCTGGCTCTACCGCATGTGGCTGCTGCGCGCGTCGGCGATGGTTAACGTCAACTTCTCCGAGCGCTTCGACCAGGCGCACGTGGTCGCCGACATCTTCGCCGGCCTCATCCTCGTCGTGAGTATTGTTTTCTCCTTCCTCGCGCTCATGTCTTTCGCGGACTTCCTGCGCTTCAACTTGGACCACATCGACGAGGCCGCAGACGAGCACCACGTGCAGCAGCCGTTTGTGCGTCACAACAATAACAACAATGTTGCGGCGCTCGAGCCTGCGCTTGGTGCTGTGGCGGCCGGTCGCAACGAGCCGGATCCGCAGCTGGACGCGCCATTTGCACGAATGCACGGCCCGCGCCGCCTCGGGAACCTGGCAGAGCAGGACTCGGACGACTCGTCCGACGAGGACGGCGGGTGGGGCGAGAACCCTGCGCACGACCAGGACAATCCGTTCCGAGATGCGTTCCTCCCCCACCCGATTGAGCGTGGGATGGGTGAGATCCAGGCCCAGCGTCCGAATGAACTGCGCCGGCGTCGCGCGCAAGATGCGGTGGTCGTGCGAGACAACCTACCGAACAACAACAACAACAATGCGAACCGAGGACAACAGGTGGCGGCGCCAGCAGCAGCAGCAGCAGCAGCAGCTCCGGAAGCGCCGCGCGGACAACGCAACGCTCGCAACCGTCCGCAGAATGCGAACGACTGGGACGACGACTTTGAACACATGGAGATCAACATCGCAGTGGACGAGCTGCTGGGGCTGCGCGGCGACTTCGTGGTGCTCTTCCGCAACGTCTCGTGGCTGCTCGCGTTCAACGGCGCGTACCTGGGGCTCTTTGCGTTCATTCCGTACACGCTGGGGAGCACGCTGCTGTCGGCCGGTGGGAAGATCCTCACCGCGATCCCGTTCGACGCGCTGCCTTTCGCTGGCACACTTACGCTGGACGCAACTGAGGGGCTACCGATCGGCGCGTTCGCGATCAAGATGCTTCAGCAAGCCGTGGACGACGCGAGGAAGAGTGGGGACTGTCTCCAGCTCGTCGATCTGTGCACTTGCATGGCGGGCTACGCGTCGATTTGCTTGACGATCATCCTCTGGCGATTCATGGTGACGACGGCGTCGTCGTACATCCACCGCCCGCTTATGGGCGGGCTGCTTTGGGCGCTGCGCTGCCTGACGGCGATCGTGAAGGTGACAACGCTGTTGCTGCTCAAGATGGTGGTGCTCCCGATCGTTCTCGGCGTCGGCATCGACTTTGCGACGCTGCATCTCTTTGATGTGACCGCGCAGGCGAGGATCGCGTTTTGCATGCAGAACATGGTCGGGTCGCTCATGGTGCACTGGGTGCTCGGGATCACGTTCATGCTGTTCGTGACGGTGTCAGTGCTCCAGCTCCGCGAGGTGGTGCACCCGGACATCCTGGCGAAAGTCATTCGTCCACAGGAAGATCACCCGGACCTGCTGCGCACGCTGCTGAGCGAGAAGTGCGTCAAGCATGCGCGCCGAATGGTCCTGTCGCTCGTGATCTACTCGGCGTTACTGCTGATGCTGGTTCACCTTCCGATCCGCGCGGCGTCGGTGCTGACGCCGTCGTTCTTCCCGCTCCAGCTGCGCTTCCAGCACTTGTGCGCCGAGGTCCAAGTTCCCCTGGAGCTACTGGGCGTGCATCTCGTGGTGCTTGGCGTGCTCGAGCACGCGAAGAACGACATCGGGCGGTTCCAGCACGCCGCGATCAAGTTTGCGAGCAAGCACCTCGGGCTGTCGGAGTATCTGCTTCCGCGGATCGACATGAATGCGCGAGGCCCGGGTAGCGGCCGCATGCCGCAGATCCACGTTCTCCCTCCGCCGCCTTTGCACTTCCACCCGCGGGCGCAGATGCCGCCCGCGCAGCTTCTTGTGGCTGGTCACCGGTACTTACCGTGGCCGGAAGACGGACTGGAGGATTCGCAGCCGATGGAGTACGACTTGCTCCCGCGGCGAACGCCCTTGCACCTGCATGCCCGGCTTGCCGGCTTGCTGGTGTTCTGCTGGCTCGTGTGCGTGACGGTGATCGGGTCGTTTGTGTTCGGCACGCTGTTCCTCGGACGGATGGCCATGGGTCCGTTCGAGCGCGTGACGGGGATTGCGCACGACCCGCTCGTCATGGCCGCGGGCGTGCAGATCACGTGGTACATTGTGAACGGCGTGAACGCGCTGTGCGTGCTGACAATGGCGGAGGATCAAGTGGAAGCGCAGCTCGTGGAGCGAGGCTACGGCGTGAAAAACATGTCACCAGGGAACGCAATCACGGGCGTCGTTGGATGGGGGTTTGTGTGCCCGCTGCTCGTGGGATACCTGCTCGCCGCGAGCTTCCCGGTAGCGGAGAGCACGTGGATGGAGACGTTCTGGATGGGGTACTTGGTGTTCAACCTCACGGCGTGGCTGCTGTGCTGTTTCCGCATGAAGCCGACTCGGCGTCGCCACCGCCATGACCATCACCGGCATGCAGCGCACCACGAAGAGGAGGCGCAAGGCAACTTTGGTGATCTGATGCTGATCGAGGACGGCGACGACGACCTGGACGACGTGGACGACCTGGACGACGACGAGTTGGACGACGAAGGCGACGACGAGGACTTTGAGCAGCAGCAGCAACAACAACAACAAGCAGCGGACCCGGAAGACTTCGTCTCATGCATCCGCAAGTCTTTCCGGCAGCTCACGTTCAACGTGACGGTGCACGAGAACGACGACGTCCGCCTCCGCCGCGACAGCATCCAGGACCGGTGCTTCGACGTGCGCTTCTTCCATGAGAAGGTGCTGACACCCGCGGTGCTCTTCCTGGCGTTGATGGTCGTGGCGCCGACGGTCTCGGCCGAGATAGCGCTGCTCGTGTTCTCGTGCGAGTCGCTGAGCGTCAAGCAGTGCGCGTTCGGGGTGTCTGCACTGTGCATCGGTGCGGGCGTTCTCGCGGTTCGCTCACACGCGTACCTGTCGCGGTGGATGGCGGACGTGTGCGAGTCGATTCGGAACGAGCGGTATCTCATCGGCCGGCAGCTGCAGGACATGGCGCGATAAGTGCAGGCGAGAGTGAGGAGAAAGAGGATGATTAGTATCAGCATGCATCTCATGCCCATCGTGTACGTCTTGCGCGTTCCCGTCTGTCTGCACGTGACGATCTCCGCTAGACCCCACTCCACGGCGTCCTGCCGAACCAGAATACCCCAGCTACGTTCGTATCCAACTCGACGAGCTGGCAGCGGAGATGGAGACGAATGCGAAGGCAATGATCAAGACGAACTGGTGCCCGTTTCTGCTTGGACGTCGAGACTCGGGACTCCGAGGCCGCCGGGCAGCTCGTCTCACCCTTATAGCACGAAGTTGGCACTTTATCAACCGGCAGCATTATGTCCAATTGATTCACGCCCGAAGTCGCTCGTATTCTTCCGTGTTCCTCCGCCTACGCATGGCTCTCGAGTGACCGACCAGCCATCCACCCGCGCACTCGGCAACGATGCGGCGCGCGCTCGAAGCGAACGCGGCGTTCCGCCTGCCACGCGGGCTGCAGCGGGAGCGCGTCCAGTGGCTCTACGACGGCGCTGCGGATGGCAGCGCCAGCAACGCGGCGCACCTGCTCTACTGGATGCAGACTGCCGTGCGCGCCAAGTACAACTACGCGCTCGAGTTCGCGATCGCGGCCGCTAATGCGCTCGAACTGCCTCTGCGCGTCGTGTACATGCTCGCCGACCGCTCGGCAGTCCCCGCCGCTGGCCATGCCGACCCCAATGCCTGGGGGTTCACGACCGAGCGCCACGCCAAGTTCGCGCTCGAGGGGCTGCTGAACGCGCACCAGCGGCTGCACCAGCGCGGACTGCAGCTGCACGTGCTACGCCAACCGCCCGCCTCAGCAGAGGTCGCTGCGCCCCGCGATGCGCTGCTGCAGCGCGTCGCACGCGACGCGGCACTCGTGGTGACCGACCGGCCGTACCTGCGGCCCTGGCGAGAGGCGCTGGACGACTGCGCGAGCACCGCGGCCACCGCGAACCAGCGCTGGGCACTCGTGCAGGTCGAGAGCGACGTTGTCGTGCCCTGCGAGGTCGCGAGCGACAAGGAGGAGCACGCGGCGCGCACGATCCGCCCACGCATCACGCGCCAGCTACCCAAGTTCCTCGTCGAGCTCGAGCACCTCGAGGTCGCCCCCGCCGCGCGCTCGGTCGGTGACGACGCTGACTGCGATGACGCACAATGGCTCGCGTCGCTGGCGTTGTCACAGGATGAAGATGATAAAAGGGAGAAGGCAGAATCGCCACTCGCGCCTTTGACGCCGCTCGACGTGACCGGCGCCACGGACGTCAGCACGCTGCTGGCGGCGCTAGACGTCGACCGCAGCGTCCGCGGCGTCTCTTCCTTCACGGGCGGGGAGAGTGTCGCCGTGGAACTGGCCAAGAGCTTCCTCGAGAAGAAGTTGGCCAAGTTCGCAGATGAGCGCAACGAGCCGAGCGGCGACGGCGGCAGCAACCTGAGTATCTACCTGCGCCACGGCCACATTAGTCCCGTGCGCGTGGCGCTCGCGGCCAAGAAGGTCACGGGCGCGAGCGCGAAGGCCGGCAGAGAGGCGTTCCTCGAAGAGCTTATCGTGCGCCGCGAGCTCTCGATCAACCTGACGGTCTTTAACCAACACGACTACGATTCGTTCGCGTGTCTGCCAGCGTTCGCGAAGCGCACGCTCGCGGATCACGCTGGCGACGCGCGCGAGCACCTCTACTCGCTCGAGCAGCTCGAGGCGGGCAGAACCTCTGACGTATACTGGAACGCCGCGCAGATGGAGATAGTCGCGACCGGCAAGATGCACGGCTACATGCGCATGTACTGGGCCAAGAAGCTCCTCGAGTGGACTGCGACGCCGCAGGAGGGTTACCGCATCGCGCTCTTCCTCAACAATAAATACGGCCTCGACGCGCCGGACCCGAACTCGTACACGGGCATTGCGTGGGCGTTCGGCAAGCATGACCAGGGCTGGAAGGAGCGGCCGATCTTTGGCAAGGTGCGCTACATGAACGAGGCCGGGCTCAAGCGCAAGTTCCGCATGGACGCGTATGTGCGCAAGGCGAAACAGCTTCTGAAAGAGTACGATGCCAGAGTATTCGACCCTGCGGACGAGAATCCAGCGGAGCTTGAGGGAGATGGCGAGCGAGCTAACGTGAAGCAGACGGAGGCTCGCTCGGGCAGCACAGTAAACAAGACAAGCTTCGCTCAAGGCAGCGGTGGGAAGAAGCGCAAGACGCTCGAGAGCTTCTGGCAAAGCGACAACAAGGACGCGGTCAAGCCGAAGAAGGTGAATACGACGGGCGAGAGGACGGTGAAGGAACTGAGCAGCACGGCGCCGTCAGTCACGGAGACGTAGACAAACCGAAGGAATGTGTCGAGTCCAATGCATTAATTGAATAATGAAACCTCATCTCTGGACCGCGGCCAGATTTGTACATCTTGGACAGAACAGAACAACGGGATGACGAAGAAGGTGGGGCTCACAATCTCGACAACATCCGAGGAGCCATTGCGTGCATCTCCGGTGTCGTCCCCGCCTCCTGTCCCGTCCAACGTGGCCGTGGGACAACCAGCTCCAGTGATCCGGAAGTCCTGTGCCTCGCAGCGATGCCTGTCGCCGTCGTCAGCAGGTGGAAGTGGAAGAGCAAGAGAAGGCGTCCAAACACCCAGTCCTCGCGGCTCTCCTGCTGCTTCGAGATCGTCGTTGCTGCCAACTCGGAGCACTGGCGAGATTTTGCTTTCCTCGCCGTCGTCGACTGGAGGTACGGCATCCGCCCCCAGGTCGTCGCCGACAGCGGCAGGTGGAGGAGGAGGGAAAACCATGAGCATGGAGACGTACTTCCGATTGCTCAAGAAAGCGCAAGTGCTTGAGAAGCTGCTGAGTATGAACTCGCACTTGCACTCGAGCGAAGAGCAGCTGCGCAAACTGCAGACCGAGAAAGCAAAGACCGACACCGTGCAGCAGCGCGTCTTCCTTGAGCTCGAGGCGTACCAGAAACAATACGTCAATGTCCAGCGATTCTTTCTCGAGTTGCTCGAGTCGATGACTCTGCTGTGCCTCAAGGAGGAGCAGCTCCAGCTCGGCAGCAGTCCTGATGCTGCTCTACGCCACGCAAAGCATGCATCTGAAGAGAAGACACTGCAGGATCTGCAGGACGCGACGATCGCGATCGGCCGCACGAAGACTTCGAGCGGTGAGCTGTGCTCGTCCCCAACGAAATCTGTGTCGTCCGCTTCAAGCCTCGAGTCGCAGGCGCTGTTGGCGGTCGGACGCGCTCGACTCAAGCAAATGGAGCAGATCTGCGCCTCGTACGAGCACCAACTCGTGAACTGCGACGCCGAGCTTACTCAAGCAATGGGATCCTCGTGCGTCACACCTGATATCGCGCTCGAAGATGCTTGGGATTTACCTGAGCTTGATCCAAAACCTGTTGTCTTCTCTAGGTTTACGAAGGAGTGCCTCGACAAGATCGCTGCGAGCGAAGCTCGTGAGCGAGAACTTGAACGAGAAAAGGTACCTCAAGTGTGAGAAACCATGAGGTTCGAGTCCGGATCTCAACTTCGCACTGCTGACATCGTTTCTTTTCGTGACAGGCAACGCTACTTGAACGGGTCAAGCTTCTCGAACGACAGAACGCAGAGCTGGTACGTGAGGTTGCGAGTCACGATGCTGCGAACACGGAGCTCGAGATCGATCGGAAGCGTATCGAAGCACAGCGTTTGAGCCAGCAGCGCGCCATCGAGCAGGTGCGTTGTGGTAGGACAGTGTCGCGTCACGCATGCTTCAGGACACGCAACCGTGCACGTTTAAGCACACGATGCAAAACTCCAGTTCGCGTCGGATCTCAAGAGCGAGCTCAAGAAGCGCTACGGGTACGAGTTTGTACCAGGCGAACCACCCGAGAAAAGCTGATCAGATGCATGATGGAGTTGACTTGGTTGCCATTCTGTTCTTCTTCTTCTTTCCAGCGTCGTGCCCTCCGTGCTAGAGCTCCGATGGCAGCAGTACTTCCCGACAATGTCTTTGCCTATCTAGACCGAAAGCCTCGTGCATCGCCGTCATCGCCACCATCGTATCCGCTCAAGACACGACGCACATCAACACATCCGGTATATATAATGAAAAGGGTTCATATCGCCCGCACGGCACAGGAGCAGGTAGGAGGAGGGGAAGCAGTCTACGACGAACTCATGGGAGGCGACCGCCATGGATGGAGGTGGTGGTGGTGGCGGGGTGGGAGGGCGGGGTCGTACGCGAAAACACAGTGCGGGGCTCGGCCGCTCGAGTGGATTCGTTCGTTTCTTTTGAGTCTTTGTTGTTGGGAGCTGTTGGAGGAGGAGGTAGAGAGGGGGTGGCGGAGGTGGCGTCATCCTGCTCTGCTTCTGTGTCGTCGTTGTCTGCTGCGTCTGCTGGCGCCTTCGCTCCTCGCCACTCTCCCTCCACGCACCGCTGGCTGGCTGCTTACTTCTTAAGTCCCTTAAGCATCTTCTGGCGACGACCGGTTGAAAGCTTGTTCTGCACCAGGAACGGCGAGTGGATGTTGCTGAACTTCTCTTCGTTCCCGGCCGCCGTGTCCAGCGCGCGCTCCGATGCTCCCAAGAAACTTCTACTTAGACTATTGTTCGGACGCATTCCCGACGCCACCAGACGATCATCCGGTGTGGGCAACGACGACGATCCCTGTGCATACGCGGGCGGGCCGTTATACGACGACGCGCCGCCGTTGTACGACTGCGAGAACTGAGGTGGGCCGCCGCCGCCCGAAGCCATCGGGCGATACTGTGGCGGTGGCGCCTGCTGCGGACGCCATTGCTGCTGCGGCGGCGGAGGAGCGCTGCGATTGTCGTAGCCTTGCAGATTCGAGGATGACCCCGGACGCGGCATCATCGAGCCACCGCCGCCGCGCGACTGGAACTTGAGCGTCAGCGGCTTTTGCATCGACTTCAGCATGCCCATCACTTCGTCGAACGTCTTGTCGCGCATATGCACGCTGCGTCCGTCCACCGAAATCAAGCAGTCGTTCACCGCCGAGTCTGGCAAGTGCGCCGAGCTGCCCGAGCCCGTCACGCGCGTGATGTACGGATACTCGCACTCGCCGTCTGCGCCGCGAAGTGAGAGCCCCAGCGGCGTGTTCGCTTGCCAAACCAGGTTGTAATAGTGCACACCGCCCGCTTCTTCGCGCGCAGACGGCCGCCGGCCCATCGCGGGGGTGTCCGAGATGCGCGCCTGGGCCTGCGCCTGCGCGCGGGACTTGTCGGCGCCAGTGCCGCGTCGTCGGAAGAACAGCGTCACGGGACGGGGCACGTTCTTGAGGTGCGCCACGATGTCCTGGAACATGATGCGCGACACGTCCATGTCGTTGATGTGCGTGAGCTCGTCGCCCGTGCAGTCCTGCGAGAGCTGCGCGGCCGCGCCCTGCGACGAGATGCGCTTGATGTACGCGCCGGTCGCGTTTGGGATCGCATCGATCGTGAGCCCTAGCGGGCCGGAGCCCCAGATGACCTTGTACGTGTCGCTCTGAGGAACCGGTGCCGGCGCGGGCAGCGGCATCGTGCGCGCCAACTCGTTGACCGTGCTTGCGCGCGATGAATGGGCGCTCATCATTGCGCTGTCCAGGCTGCCGCGACTGATCAGCGGCTGGTTCGAGACGACCACCGGGGGCGGTGTGCGCTCGACCTTGGCTGCTACGCTCGCGTCCAGGTCTGTGATCGACGACTTGAAGCGCAGCAGCACGGGCTTCGGCGCCGACTTGAGGTACGACACGACCTTCTCGAAGTGCATGTTGAATGTTGAGATGCCGTTCATGCTCTCGAGGAGGTCGCCGACCTGCGCCTTCTCGATTCCCTCGGACGTGCCGGTGCCCGTGACCTTCTTGATCACAGGGAGATCAGTCTCGTTCAGCCCCGGGATAATCGTCAGACCCAGCGGGCCTTCGCCCCAGTTGATCGTGTACGTGGCTGGGCGCGACATACTCAGGCTCAGCCCGCTTTCGCGCATCCCATCGTCGGCCTTCAAGACGCTGTCGCTCGCCATGCCGTCGTCCTCGTCTGTACCAGCGGCGTCCTCTGCGCCGGGTGGTGGCCCGCCCACGCCGCGGAAGCGCAGCTTCGCAGGAAGCTGCACCTTCTTGAGGATCGACATGGACAGCGAGCATCCGAGTTGGATCGTATCGATGTTGTTGATCGCCACGAGCACGTCGCCGATCGTGATGTTCTGCTTGACCGCGACCGAGCCGGCCTTCTTCGTGAGGCGGTTCACGATCGGCACCTTCTGGTTCACGCAGTCGTCCTTGAGCGTCACGCCGAGCGGACCGTTCGACCATGTGACCGTGTAGTCGTGCACCTTGCCGCTGTCTGGGCGCACGGCGTGGAACTTGAGCACGAGCGGCGCCGCGAACGCCGCGAACACGTCGTCCAGATCTTCTTCCGTGCACACACTCTCGTCGATCGCGCGCCCGTTGACCGACTCGAGGCGGTCGCCCAGCTCGATGTGGCGGAAGCTCTCGTCCGGGTCGAGCTGCGAGATCGCGTGGTAGATACCCGTCGCAGCGCTCTTCTCGAACTTGATGCGCGGTAGAAAGCTGTGCTTCCAGACTACCACGCGCAGCGCCTCGAACGCCACGCACGCGTTGTTCCACGCGCACTCCTTCGACGCACTGCGCGCGCGCGCCGCCGCCGCCGCGTCCAATGCTTCCTTCGACATCTCGTCAGCGCCGTCCGCCGTGGCCGACACCTTCTCCTCCGCCTGCGGGTTGCCCGGGATCGCGGGCGGCGGCAGCGCGCCGCCAGCACCGGTACCGTCGAGCCGTTGTGCGAGTTGCGGGACGCCGAATGCGCCGTTCGCGAGGTCGATCTGGAAGCGCTCACGCATCTCCATGATGATGCGATTCATCTCGTCGTCGCGCCAGTTGGCCTTCTCCTCACGCATGCGTTGCTCGATCGCCATGGCGATGCGCGATTCCTCCTGCTTCTTAAGGCGGCGCAGGATCTTCTCCTCGATGCGCTTCTCGATGTCCGAGTCGACGCTCAGCTTGCGGCGCGAGCCACCCTCACCGTCGTCGCGGCTGCTGTTCGTGCGCTTCTTCTTGCCGCCCTTGCCACCCTTGCCGCCTTTCTTCTTGGCTTTGGGCTTGGGCTTCACCTCCTCCTCTTCCTCGCTCTCGTCATCGTCCTCGTCCGAGTCGGTCTCGTACTCGGCGTCCGAGTCGTCCGTGAACTCCTCGTAGTCGTCGGACCCCGACTCGGCTGTCGCCATCCACGACCCATCCCGATCGTCAGCTTCCCTTTCCCCCATATAACCACTTCCTTAGCACCATCCAAACACACGCACGTACACTCCGAGTCGTTGAACTTGGAGCACCGGAGGTTCCGGCAGCGCAGGCGGTGCGCAGACGCGTGGTGCATGTTACATTCCTACGCTCCACACAATCACATATTCGCTTCTCGTCAGCCCCCGCCCCCTCAATGTTTGTAACACGGTGTCACAAATTGACGCGCGCGTACGTACGCGGGAACAGTAGAAGACTTCGCCGCAGCCGCTCATGCACGGGATCTTGGCGCCGTCCGCGCCGCAGTTGCCGCACGGCTCCATGCTCTGGAGCGCCAGCAGGAGGTCGTCATCGTCGTCGTCGTAGTTGTTGTTGTTGACGCGCGTCATGGGTGGAGGGCCAGTCGGCGCTTGGTCGCTGCTTCCTCTCCTCCTTTCCTTGGCTTTCCTTGCTTGCTCGTCCGCCCGCCCGCTAACGAAGCGCCCGCGCGAGACACTCGAGACTGACTGACTGCTGCGGGCTTCTTTGGCCGCGGAGCTTCCTGTGTTGTGTGAGAGTCGGGAGCGTAGTAGTGGTGTGTGACACACTGTAGGACGCTCGAAGCAACGACGCGGTTTCAGAAATTTGTAAAAGAACACGAGGGAAGTGCTAAATTCGACAGCAGCATCTCACGCTGTCTGCAGTCCGATACATCGACCAAGTACAAACGAGGACGCCTAGATGAAGCGAGTCGAAAGTCAGTGATCACGCTCAAAAGTTTCGCAATGGCTCCGATATTTATAGCCAATAACCAGGCGTTTAAAATACGCCTCAGATGCCACGCAGCCAATGCACAGGCGTTAAAGTTACGGCTCAGACCGCAGTAATGAAGGAAAGCACCGTTAAATTCCTGTGTGGGGTCATTCGAAGAGCAAGCGGGAACGAACCCTCGCGCGCGCATCAGCACACGATGCCCCGATCGAGCATCAGCGCAAGCAAAAGAAACTGAGCGAGCGGCCATCCTTTAGCGCGTTGAGTGGAAGCTTCCCGTAATTAACCACGCCGCCAAAATGAGCCCGCCCATCATCGTTCCCCATGACGTCAATGGAGTCAACGATCTCTGGTAGCCGAATAATATCACATGGTTGATCGCCAGGCAAGGGCGCCTGTCAGCGTCGTGGCGTCGTCAGCTTACGCTTGCTGTACCTGCTGGATATCCGGTTGCGAACGCGGCGGAAGCGCCATCAGCGCTCTCTACTCGGTTCCCACTCTGCTCTCGCGCACCCTCCAGTCGCACACACACGCACAGCAAAGCGCTTCGCTCCACTCAAAGTAGCTTGCATATCCGCGCATGACTTGGCGACACGACACGGCAAAAAAGCGTTCAGCAGATAATTCTGCCAGCTCTCGAGCCAGATGCTCGATGACGTTGCATTTGTGTCGAGCGGTGAGGCTGTAAACTTTGGGGATCGATCGACGAGCGAATCGAAAGAGAAAAGCGGCAGCTTTCCATACGCCGAGTGTCTCGAAGAACCCGTGGAATCATGCTGGCCATCCACACACGCACTCGAGAAAGTCAGTGCGCGAGTGCAAGTGTTCGGTTCGGTGTTGCTCCAAGCAGTAACAACAGCGGCGCTCCAACCAACAACGAGCTTCAAGAAGAGGCTCGCCACGCAAAGCATGGCGCTCGCTTGCAAGCCAGCGCGCACTTGCATATTCGAACTTGTGGCAAATTCGAGATCACGCTAGCTGTAGTCTTGACATTTGTATACTTGAGCAGAATTCCTTTCCCGCATACACTAGCAAAGTGACTGAGCGGAATTGCCTTCACCAGTGCGAGCACTCTGGAGCTCCAAGTAAGTCCGAAATCAGCATCGAGATCCGTACTTATTCGATCTCATGCTGACTCCCAGTCATATTACTCACTGTGGAATCACACCGCTCAGCGAGATCTTTTACGGCGACCTCCACCTCGCCTTGCAGGCAACTTGGTCCGACACCCAAGCAAGCAGGCACGCTACCCCCACTGTCTCCTTTTGCTGGCCTCCTGGGTCGCTCGATCGCTTGCCTGGAGCGTGTCGCGCGCTGTTTTGTTGTTGTTGTTGTTGATTGTTGATATCGCTCGCTTGCAGTATATCACTAGTGTCGCAGTCTCCGAATCGTCATTGCTGTGCGTGGGTGGGT